>JAECUM010093277.1:0-54031 GCA_016617855.1 Megalonaias nervosa
GGTGGGTAAGCATAGATGATGAATATAAAACAAATCGCAATGGAAAATAATTTTAAAAAACAGCTTCAAAGAACATAATTTTCGTCCGAATCTGATGATGGACCGTGCGGCGTGCATTCATTCCCGCGCGTCATGATCATCGAGTCAAACGATGCGTCAAACCCGCTTGCCGCATTATCGCCATCTATAGTCGAAAGACTATAATGGGCTAGTAGGCCCACCAAAAAACCGTAATAGAATTAAAATCGGGTAGATTGCTTCAAGAGTGTCAGCGAAGACCACAGACAGACAATATCACGAAATTCAGATGTACCGTGACGTACAAGTAATTTCGTTTCTCACGAGTCATTGAATTCATTCATAAGCGTGATTCCCTGTCGCGAATTGGCGGGGGGGGGGGGGGGGGGGGGCAATGCCAGTGATATCATCAAAGGCATGAAGAACCAAGGTGTCACTGCCATTATTTGAGTCCATCTCAAAAGTGGAAGAATTTGAAGTTAATCCAACAGCATCATATTTTCCTTCAAGTCACCAATAATATTCTAGGTATTAAAATTTGGAGTTTTAAATTTCAAAGTTGGGATATACATATGAAATACATTTCGATGTTCCAACTGTCACCACTGAGACAGATAACACACAAGCAGTGTGTGTGGGCGATGTGGAGAATCTTCTCATCGGGAATATGAATGTAAAGCCCCACCACACACCCCACATTGTATCAACTGATAAAGAGCATCACGCTAAGTCAAGGGACTGCGAAACCTGGAAACAGAAGAAGGAAATTCAAAGGACGAATACACCTCAAATATACCATTTCCTGAGACAAAGAAGATGGTAGAATCTAGAACCTCTCTACATGGTCCAACCTTGTCAACTATAGTGATGACCAGTCCGAACATAACCAAGGATGTACAGACCTAAACAAGTCTACCTTATCCAACAGCACCTCTCAACATTCCTCATCAAAAGCTTCATAAAAATAGAATCTACACACATACAACACGGTATGGAACAAGATCCGCAAAATAAATGGCAAGGAAAACAAAAACAGCTCAAATTAAACAATATAAATTTCAACTCCAAACTTGACATAGCAAATGTACGTGCTGATATTTGTTTTCCATATATTCATCATAATCTAATTATTCAGGAGATTTTCTAAGGCTTGAAATTCAGAAAGATACATCTAAATTCGCATGAAATAATTCCGAAGGTTATAATTTTCCTTTTTCACTTTTTGGAACTTATGGCTGCTTGAACAAGCTCATGATAGATTCACCGGGCCTGACGAATACATTAGCTGATTTTTAAACACCTACAGGAACCCTCATTAATCACTCTTCCGATATGACTTGTAGGATCAACAAGCATCTTTTCAGGCTTATAACGAACATTTGCGATGTTTTTATCAAAAGAGAATTTAGTAACTGTTTTCTTTGAGTTGGAAAGACCTGTGATACAATATTGAAGAACGGAATAGTGAATGACCGTGTCTAAAAGGCCATCTACCCACTTTCACATCAAATTTTATTTCGAATAGGGAATTCAAGGTGCGAGTGGGCTCCACCCACTCTGACATGTACAAAGAAGAGATGGGTGTGCCCCAGTATCTCTTACGTTTTATAACATCAATATTAGAAACAGTGCTCAGTGTTTGGCTCATGGTGTGGATTGCTCCCTATATATTGATGAATTCCTAATGTGTTATTAATCCAAACACGTGCATACATACATGGGTTGCTCATAAAAGAAATCCACATCCCAGAGAAGCATTATCTCTACAGTGTTGTATGTATGTATGTATGTGTTTCCTTTTGATCTCTAGTTATGTACAAACTTCTTATGTGTCTTTGTTGCGAGTGTCTGTTTCTGCACCAGAAACAAGGTCAACGCAAAATTCGAGAACTATTTTGATTTAAACAGAAGAACTTTAGTCTAGAAGTATTTTCTGTATACAGTTTATTTCCTCCCAGTTTGCCCATGCTCTAGTGGCTTCAACTTACTACTATTACTACTACTACTACAAATTTTATTACAATTATTTCCTTATCATTACGTTTTTATTGTTGATCTTGAGTATTTAATGTTTATTTGGAAGGTTTGTCGTCCATAAGTTTTATTTATGCGATTCTTTATATCGAGTTGCTTCTATCAGTTGTTATGTAGTGCATCCTTTGAAGTTTAACTGGAAGGTTTATCTTCCTTGGGGATTTCCTGAAATGTGACCCATTGCATGTTGCTTTGCTTACTGTCCAGCCTCTCAAAACCTACCGAATAATCTCTGACAAGAACGTCACCGTGAGTTCATCTTTGAAGATGCTTTAGATTAACTTATGATTTATTAGGATTTAGACACAGTGGAGAGTTTAGTATGGAGAAACAAATGTGCAGAGTTGTGGTCCTAGTATATGTGGCTAACAAGGTCACGCCAAGCAGGGTTCACACCATGATAAGGAGTTCGAATATGAATTGAATGATTTTGATTTATTATTTCTGAAATAAACTGTGTTTTTTCACTGTGTAATTATTGGAAACGAATCATTTTATATTTTGGGATGTATATCATTGTGGTTGCAAAAATTGTTTGGCGGACTGCACATGAGAAATCAGTATGTGATATGGTAACAACCTATATTTTGATTGATTCTGAAAAGGAACTTTTGTCCCTGTGTTATGTATATTTAATTTAATTGTCTGTTAGTTTTAATTTGCATTTATTCCGTTACATGTTATTGTAATGAAACATTGTTTACTGGACTTGACCTTGTCCAGAATTGAGTTCAGTTCTGTTTGACCTGATTGACTTTTTAATTTTTTTTATTTATTTCATTGATGTAAACAATTAATAATAATTGCATTATTCTCTATGGATATGAGCTCATTGACCAAATTATTATTCAGGTAAACATGTTGATTTGGGTCAGGGTTTTGGGGACACCAAAGTGAATTTTATAGGGTATTATGTTTTAAATAAACAAGGCTCATTAATCATGCTAGAAAGTTATTTTCCATTAGGTAATGGTTGTTTATAGAAAATGCTAATTTGTGACGGTTATTTATAGAAAATGCTAATTTGTGACCTGAGGTCAAACAGAGAACTATATTATCTTCTGACTCTGAAGATTTTACCAGTTGTGCTTTAACATCTAGCACTTTTAGTTGTATTATGTTGAGTCCAGTTTGGGCTGAATTTTATTTTCTTCAAATTATTGAATTCAAGTGATTATTTTTTCTGGAAATACAAAAGTGCTCTGACAAAATTATTGGGTAAAGACATTTATTGGAATTTATACTGAATTCAATTTTAAATCTCTTCGGGACTTGAACTGAGTTTTATTTAGGACTTTTTATTACGAGGACTTGTTGTCTTTAATTCTTGGATTATTTTTGGATTTAATTCCCAATACCGTAAGTTCTTTTTTCTCATTTTCCACTTTGTATTCTAGGGAAATAAATTATTTGTTAAAATTTTACTAAGCTTATTGTCTTCACTCTTTTCGGTTACTTATTTTAAGAGCATAGACTCGTAACACCTGGTATCCACTGATCAGCTGCGAAATATAAATTGCCTGGACAATTGTTGTCAAGCCTTGCTTTATTTAATGGCAATAATGACCATGCCATCCCATTGAATGATATTGTGATTAGAATGTTGCTCTGGGTTTAGCTTGAAGAAACGTATGCATGAAATATATAAGAAAATTAATAGTGGTGCGATCCAATTCCGGTCTAGACGTGTAGTTGTTTATTTTGATCTTTTCCTTTAGTTTGGACATTTTCATTATTATGGATATTTTTTCTTCTGTGCCAAATGTAAATACTTTTTGCCTTCAGGCGTGTGTGTGTGTGTGTGTGTGTGTGTGTGTGTGTGTGTGTGTGTGTGTCTTGCTCAAGGCCAAAAATGCAGGGAACCTGTATTAATTTCTGCTCGCCGTGTCTATGACGCAATGAACAGTTTTCCAAATGACAATCTTCTTTTGACTACCATTGGGAGTAAAGATACAAATTTATGTGTGTTTTAATAGAGATTCAATAATTATAAGAAGAAAAAAAACAACAAGCAAAGTTATTTTGATAAGGATTTGAAATCACAAGCTAGTAGTACTTTGTACAAGTAATGAAACAATGTAGATAAATATAAAAACGATGGATAAAAATATTTACATATATCTCAAAACGACGGAATCAAAAGTTTATGTGTATGCCTTGAAACGTATTCAGATAATAAAAAGCGAAATGTCAAATCAGCTATTGCAATAATTTTTTTGTTTAAATACGGTATGTGTAGGCGGCCTTTATTTAGCGGCAGATTTCTTCCCATTACATTTTGTCAGGGACGTAACTCTTATTTCTCGTGACCTTTTTTCTATAATGCCCTTCATTATCTGTTTTCGTTTCACTTAATTTGTCAACAAATAAGAGAGTCTAACACAGTAATACGTTGAGTACGTATCTCAAGCTAATTCTCAAGATCTAAAATCAGACATGATACCTTAGGGTGAAACCATTTCATCGAAATATCATCCTTGTATAGAATGCAAATGGAAGCAGAGCCTGAATGTTGTATACTTCCAAGTCAATAATAATTAAATGGATGGGAATAAATCTGTACGTTTTAGTTTCAGCTTTAGTTTTGTGCAAACATCTTTTGAGAGTCTAGAATATTGGTAGACCGAGTTTCCTTGTCGTTTAAATTTTTTGTCTCGTACTTCGATTTCCAAAACTGAGCGTGATGGACGTAAATTATGCATGGAAAAAAACAATAAAATTACCACTGTATATGATTGCATCTCTTTTTAAGGATTTACCTCCATTTATGAAGTAAACTATTAAATATCTTCACTCGCTGACAATTATCGTTCCAATCCAGCATGAAATATTAGTACAAAGGTTTATTTCAGACAGCTACCCAAGCCATCATTTGAGTTTCCAGCCATTTTATAATCTGACATATAGTTTTAACCCCCACGACTAATTCTAGTTTGGTTGCATACGTCACGTCGCTCAGTCCATATATCGTACATCAAGAGCCCATTGTTTATATCCACATAGTTTTGAAATTATGCAGCAGAGATACTTCAAGATAATTACATTGTTGTTTTCTTGAAACAAAAGTTTGAAGAAGTTTTCCCCAAACAAATTTCTTATCCAAATTATGTTCTACAATTAAATTAAGTTTCACTCCTTGTAGGACACGTCTCTTGCATATGGCATAGCCTATTTATATATTGGACTTTCCTTGAAGTGTATCGGGCCTCTCGTTCACCCTGAAATCCTGCTCTAAAAAGCAGAGTAAAAAAAATAGAATAATCGGATCATTTGTTGATTTATGTCTGATATTTTCTGTTTCTGTTCTTAAAAATAAGTTTATCTATTTGTTGGTGTATCTGGGAAGCATATCCCCATAACCTTGATAAGTATAAACAACCTGTACTAGAGGTCCCATAGTGCCTAGCGATGCTCGGTCTGTATCTATGGATGAAGCGTGTATTACTACTCTCATGTATGTTGTACTAAAATTATTACTTTTTGAATAAAGCAATGGTGGAAACTTTTTGAATAAAAATATATATGGTGGAAAAATATATAAATGTATAACTTCCGATCTATATCTGACATACATGCAACGTGCATATAATTTTTATTGCAATCAATTATCTTGTTGATGATATATTGAGAATAATTCTTCAATATGTGTCAAGTAAATGCATCAATTGTTTGAATTGCCGGTATGTTAAATTATCTTTATTCCCGCTCATTTTACAATGGGTTTACTTAGGAATAAAGGTATAAAATTACAGTGTAAAGACGAGAAATAGATTCAGATACAAAAATATTTAGATTCTCTTTAGTATGTACAAATCAATTGTTGTAAACAAACTGACAATATCCCAGAGGAGCTAAATTTTTTCGTTTCCTGAAACATTTTAACGATGCACATAAAATAAATATCAGTGCATTTTACTTATTCAGTCATCATCTATCCACTATGTTTTCAGAAGCAAGAATTGATAGAAATGTTTTACTCTTCGTCTGTACTTTGGGCTCTATTTGTCCGCTGCACAAAACGTAACCACGCACGGAACTATGCAGATCATCTCTATCTGTCTCGACATGCGTAAGCACATGTTTTTGTTTCCCAAAAATTTCAATGACATTTGATCAACTGTTCTTCTTTAGCGACGAATCTTCGACGAATAAATGTAAACAAATGTAAACAAAATATATGTAAACAAAACCCACTTTTTCTTCCCTCAAAGGAATATTTTAGGATATTACAGGACAAGAGCCCAGGACTTATTTCCTGGGGAATCTAATCTTGTCTCTCTCTATTGTCATCAAGTTTGAGAAAATCAATATGCTGGATGAAGAGCTTATTTGTCCAAGTTACATCACAATCAGTCACATTCTTTGTATGTTGTTCCGCATTGTCAAAGATGTTCTTAAATAGATTATGGTGATCCGGTATCAGGGTTTTAACTCCAAAAGATTAAATATCCCCTTCAATTTTCTGATAAAGCAGCTATGATTCAATTTTTCAGTTTTGATGTCTCCGCTTGGTTGTGATCATCGGTATTTTCTGTTCTTTCCGATAAATTATCCACTGAAAGGGAGATTTACAAACTTTTGAAGATAGATAGAAATAATTAAAATTAGTGAAAAATTTATATTCGAAGATTCATCATTTTTAGAACGAGTGAAGTGGTTAAATTAGATGCTGAAAGTTGACGACTTTCTGTCACTATTAGAATTACTTTTTGATGACTGTTTCTGCCCTCGAATACATACATACATACATACATACATACATACATACATACATACATGAATACATACATATCCACACACGCGCCCATACGTACATAAATACATACATACATACATACATATTTGTTCTGAAGTAGACGCAGTGTCCGAACTTAAAGACTTTTCTGACAACTCGGGATCATCACCATAATATAGTTGTTAGACAAAGAGTTGACAATAAAGGGCCCGAATTTAGAATAATGAATTTGTATTTATTTGTCTGGTATTCACTATGACGAGTAATAATACATTTAATCATCTATGCAATCTGGTCAATATTGTGTTAAATAGTATCCGAAAATCAGTGACTTATACCATGACCGATTTTATTACTCATTTACAATATTAACGGGTTATGTTATGTTAGCATAATAAGCAGTTTCTTGACATAGATATTAAAATTTCGCACGAAGATAAACATATATAATAATTGTATGTAATTAGTATGTATCTTACATAAAAACTGATTAGGAATTAAGTTCAGAAGCATGCATATTCATTTCATATTATTTAGCATTGATTGGTAGCTGCTTTGGTAGTGTATGGGAAACTTGTTTTGACTTCGACTATGCGTACACTGAGTCTTTATGTGGTGAAAATTATCAGGTGATAATAACAGAGAAATAGCACTCGCTTCCAACTGAAATAATCAGGTGATAATAGCAGAGAAATAGCAACTGAAAGCATCAGGTGATAATAACAGAGAAATAGCACTCGTTTCCAACTGAAATCATCAGGTGATAATAACAGAGAAATAGCACTCACTTCCTACTGAAATCATCAGGTGATAATAACAGAGAAAGAGCACCCCATCCAGCTGAAATAATCAGGTGATAATAACAGAGAAATAACACTCGTTTCCAACTGAAATCATCAGATGATAATAACAGAGAAAGAGCACCCCATCCAACTGAAATCATCAGGTAATAATAACAGAGAAATAGCACTCGCTTCCAACTGAAATGATCAGGTGATAATAACAGAGAAATAGCACTCGTTTCCAACTGAAATCATTAGGTGATAATAACAGAGAAAGAGCACCCATCCAACTGAAATCATCAGGTGACAGTAACAGAGAAATAGCACTCGTTTCCAACTGAAATCATCAGGTGATAATAACAGAGAAAGAGCACCCCATCCAACTGAAATCATCAGGTGATAATAACTGAGAAATAGCATTCGTTTCCAACTGAAATCATTAGGTGATAATAACAGAGAAAGAGCACCCCATCCAACTGAAATCATCAGGTGACAGTAACAGAGAAATAGCATTCGCTTCCAACTGAAATAATCATGTGATAATAGCAGAGAAATAGCAACTGAAATCATCAGGTGATAATAACAGAGAAATAGCACTCGCTTCCAACTGAAATCATCAGGTGATAATAACAGAGAAATAGCACTCGCTTCCTACTGAAATCATCAGGTGATAATAACAGAGAAAGAGCACCCCATCCAACTGAAATCATCAGGTGATAATAGCAGAGAAATAGCACTCGTTTCCAACTGAAATCATCAGATGATAATAACAGAGAAAAAGCACCCCATCCAACTGAAATCATCAGGTGATAATAACAGAGAAATAGCACTCGCTTCCAACTGAAATGATCAGGTGATAATAACAGAGAAATAGCACTCGTTTCTAACTGAAATCATCAGGTGATAATAACAGAGAAAGAGCACCCCATCCAACTGAAATCATCAGGTGATAATAACAGAAATAGCATTCGTTTCTAACTGAAATCATCAGGTGATAATAACAGAGAAATAGCAACTGAAATCATCAGGTGATAATAGCAGAGAAATGAAATATCAATCGCTTCCAACTGAAATCATCAGGTGATAATAATAGAGAAATAGCACTCGTTTCCAACTGAAATCATTAGGTGATAATAACAGAGAAAGAGCACCCCATCCTTCTGAAATCATCAGGTGACAGTAACAGAGAAATAGCACTCGCTTCCAAATGATACCATCAGGTGATAATAACAGAGAAATAATAGTCGCTTCCAAATGCAACTTTAATATTTAATAGCTGTTATAGTTTTTTATTCTTTTAAAATGTCTACCACTCTTCAATGTTTTACACCTTTACGCGCAGTTTTGCCCTTTGTTAAAAACCGTAAAAAACTGCTTCATTACCAAAACCATGTAAAGCAGCCTTGTAGCCGGTAAATTCGATTTCTTTGTCCATCCATTGTATATAAAGTTTGCATGAACTTTAAAAGAATCTTTAAATAGCACTTTATATGCAGCTGCAAAAGATTTGAGAAAAGTTGTTTAAATCCAATGGAAAATTGATACGTGCATCGGAATTTGCAGAATTTGTTTTGCTTAGTCCATCAGGCAAAATGAAAGTCTTGTTTATTTTTCAGGTAAGCACCATTTAATGCATCACTGAGTATAACAATGTGACACTATGTGTTAAGATATTCACACTAATGCATATATACACACTCTTAAGAGATATAGTGTATTCTAACAATTTCACGCTGAGGGAGATCAAGTAGTGATGTGAACTGTTCAAACGCATAAACATTTTTAAGTGTTGTTATGGCAGCAGCTACTGAGAGAACGCAATTGTTGAATCACACACACACACACACACACACACACACACACACACAGAGTTAAACATATATTATTCAAGGCATATTGCATATTTCAAATCAACAAAAGCTAGCACAGCTTCCTAACTTTCACACCGATCCGGTGGCCTAGTGGTTACAGCGTCGCCTCGAATGAGGGAGATCGCAGGTTCGAACGCAAGCCGAGCCATACCAAAGACATAAAAATGGTACGAACAGCTGCCTCACTAGGCGCTCAGCATTAAGAGGTTAGTGTTAGGACAGGTCGGCCTGGTTTCAGGATAATATGACTGGGTGGGACATCATGCTGCATAATGCGGTATGATGCCTAAGTGCTAGATATCACTATAAACTGCCACACTGCAGAGATCGTTGCGATATGACTTAAAAATTGTTAAAGCTACGTTAAAATATTAAAATCACACACCCACACACACCCCCATCCTCGGTTTCACTTTGGATTAATACAATTTTTATCCGTGCGTATTTACAGAAGATCTACACTTGACTTTGAATTTGCTTTGCAGATGCTTTAAGAATCTATTCGAGTTCATCTACAGTTGACAAGAAATTTGTCGGGTGTTAAAATATAATGGACGAATTTGTACTGAAAAGTGTGCAATTTCGCGAATAGGTATTTTTATCCGTGCGTATTTACAGAAGATCTACACTTGACTTTGAATTTGCTTTGCAGATGCTTTAAGAATCTATTCGAGTTCATCTACAGTTGACAAGAAATTTGTCGGGTGTTAAAATATAATGGACGAATTTGTACTGAAAAGTGTGCAATTTCGCGAATAGGTAATATATTTCTGACACACACACACACACTAAAAACTCCAAAAAAAAAAAATAAAAAAAAAAATAAAAGACGTGTGAAGAGAGAGGTTATCCATTGTCTTGATCACGTTTGAAGTCCAAAAAGACGATATGTAATCAAAATTGGCTGCACAGCTTGTGTATATCTGTATAAAAGTTTGTAACCCAATGTACAAAAGGAGACTCCAAAAATTACAGTTTCAATTTTTTTTTTATATGAAAGACCATTCCAAAAAATTCAAACTCTTATTCAGAATCAATTAATAAAATAATTCATTTGATGACACCGTCTTTAGCTTTATGTAAGATATCGTACATAGTCTTGCACAATGACCAAAATGCCTGTGTGATAGAGATCCGCTTTCTGTCTCATTACTGTAATGTATATTTAATTTATATTGTTTGCTTGAACTTTGTATGTGATTCAGGATAGTAGTTTGGCCTGTCTGACCTATGTCATGGTTGAGGATTGTGTTTACCTGATTTTTGTCTTGATGTTTACTTTTATTTAATTTCAAAACCTGGCCTTGTTTACAAGTCAGTGAAGTTTTCCAGAAAATACTATTGCGTCATAAGTCAGGTGACAGTCTGTATATGAAAGAGACTAGACAAGCAATTATTTATTCCTGTTATAAGTCCAGTCTGTGGAATCATTTACTGCATTGTTCAGATATAATTTGAGAGGAACTAATTATTTAAATTATTGATTGGGATTACAAAATGTTCATTGACTCTTTGGACTAAAACACTGCTTTGGGATTATTGAGGACTCATTCAAAGATATTCTGGATTATATCATTGTGATACATCAAGACATTCAAGACTATTGGAATTCATTCGGAACATTATGTACTTTTTGAGTTGTGATAGAACGTTTAGCATTTATATAGGATTTAATTCACAATACTGTAATTATCCTTAGAATTTTTACTTTGTATTCGTATAAAATAAATTATTTATTGATTTTACTAAACTTGTTGATTTTGCTTCTCTTTGTTATATAGTTTAAGACCATAGAGTCGTCACGCTGCAAACGTTATAACCGATGATGCAATTTTTATAGTGCATATTAATCAAGTTAAATAGCTGATAATTACTTAGAAACTATTTTTTTTCCCATCCTTTTGCATGCAGGTAATAATTTTTTCTCTTTGTGTTAGTGTTTTCTTGGCTGTAGGCGTGACTAGGGGAGTTCAGAAGAAACAATGATAAGAGCTATTGATTTAGATGGTGTGATCAGTTAGAAATATCTGTAACTCTTCAGTCATTTTAAAACACGGAAGGATATTTTAATTATAGAAATGCGTATATTGTTTTTTTTAGGTTTCCAAAGAAAATATGTTAGATCATATCTTTACACTAACACACATATAAAACTAGAAAATAAACAGAATTTTATTTTCAAGATTGTCAACCTCAAGTTGCAATTTAAGTCATTAATATCAGTTCTATAAAAGTTCTTGGAATTTTTCACAAACGAATAAATTTAAAATGTAGGAAAAGTTTCAAAAAAAAAAATGATTTATAAAAATTATTTCAGGCTTTTGTACTATAACGCAGAAAGTCCTTTGACATATTGAAGTATCACTTATCTATAGCAAGAAACCAAGCAAGATAAGAAATATCTAAAATACAATAAATTGAAAGAATAGTGACTCGAGAGTCTACAAGCACAATACATTGCAAGCGAGAAAAAGTTCCATACAAAAAGGTAATGCTGGTTGTCAATTTCAGGAAGATACAGTTGAAATGCAAGTATACGAGAACAATAACAGTATGAGATACTGAAGTCGAGAAAAGAAAATGATATACCTTCAAAGAGCCAAAACCAGTGAAAGATACATTTTAATGGAAAGGGAATTAATTTTAAATTAGAAAGCATTAAAGGGTGATTTTTAGAAGAGGCTTAACGATAAAATATCAGAATGAGTAGATATAGAGTAAAATCATTACTCAATTTCTTTACTAACGGAGTAACCAAACCTTGTTCTCTTAATGTTTAGTGTAGTCATGTGTCTGCCGTTTTCTTCTGCAATTTGTTTGTATCTGAAAGCAGAAACTTTAAGCCTGTTTACTGATTTCACTCTGGTATAAGTTGATCTTTTAAATGCCATTAAGATATCCAACAAGCAGCTGTTGTCGTCCACAGTGCCCATTTGAGTTAATTCTTGCAAAAATCACATCTCCCATGTTGCTCTGTTGCTGTTAACATTCATTACTCTCAAATCATAAAGTGTAGGTTTTGAAATATGTTTAGCAGCTAGCATGTGATTCCAAGTAGTCAAATAAAGTCTTGAAATCATTGGATCAGAATGAAAAAAAAAAAAAAAAATCCGGCGTATACACCCTTTCTATGAAGTAAATCAAATAGCAAAATAAAGTGACCGCATTTCAGGATTTATTTAAATACTGATGGACGTTCAAATATTTACATTATTGACGTCTTCTTGACTTCCTTTGAAAATATTTGAGTATATACTTGAAACGTGCAGGAAGTTAAAAGACAGAGGTACAAAGACAACCCGTGAAACATAAAAAAGGATGAGGACAATAACTGTTGAATGCTTGGAATATGTTTCTTTTGTGTAGCCTGAGACAAGTGTCGGAGTGCAAATTTTCTTAAAATTTTATCTCTGGAATGTTTTAGCGTCTACAAAGATGTCACAAGAAAAACACATGCAATTTTACAATAGAAAATCGGAATAGAGCTGGATCCATTATACTCTCTACAGAAGACCCCAAATGATTTACAGGTCCGTGTATGACATGTTTCGTTGTATGCAGCATTCAGCAGAAGCAATACGAAAATGTATAAACAGTCCAGTTTTATTATTCCTAATGCTAGGCAACCAAATACTTTATCAGTGCATTAAAAGCTGTCCTTGCTCACAGGTGTTTTGAAAGGTCTATCTTTCCTAGAACTATAATGGAATTATGTATGTTGATTTCCCTTTTGGTGAATTCTTGTAGATTTTTAAGCAGATGTGACCTTGGTATAAATTTGAAGCATTGTAACAAAAAAAAAAAAAAAAAAAAAAAAAAAAAAAAACAAAAAAAACCCAAAAAAACAAACAAAACAATTTATAGCTATTAGATTTTAATACAAACCCCAAACTTATTCTTAACATATACGGTGGTTGATTCACAAGTAGGTGGAATAGAAAACAAGAATGTATGTATGTATGTATATATGTATGTATGAATGTATGCATGCATGCATGCATGTATGTATGTATGTATGTATGTATGTATGTATGTATGTATGTATGTATGTATGTATGTAAACTTACCTATATCGTCGAGTAAACTGTCAATGGCAGTATCTGGATTGTACACATTGTTGGATGAGACTCCTGAAACTGTCAAATTAATATTTGTGTACAACATAATATATTTACTAATTAATATTATGATTAAGGATTCACATTTTGACTTAATGCAAATCGCATCGTATGCTTAGAATTTGAAATCAAGTTAGTGTTTAAAATGCATGGGAACTCGAGAACTCATCCACCTTTGTAACCAAAAATCAGCAAACCATATTCGCATTAAATCGATATTTTCAATGAACCAAAATAAGAACTGAAACATTATGGACTAAAAGGAACAACCGGCATTGAGGTGTAAGAAAATTCCGTCAAGGCCAGACTTTTTCAGGTTCCACTTGATGAACATGAGCGCACACATTGAATCTCAGTCTCGTATTTGATACGTGAATATATATATATATATATATATATATATATATATATATATATATATATATATATATATATATATATATATATATATATATATATATATATATATATATATAAATGAACATGAACGGTGAAGTTCTGGCTTTCATGATAGAATTAGTCTCACAACTGCAAATTTATTTATATCGGATGTTGATGTTACGGTGTCGACATATCTGTGCTTCCTATTAAGTATGGTTTTAAACTATTAAACAGTTTTCTGACAACGCATTCGAAACGATAAAACTGCCAAATTGGGGATCTGCTACCATTTGCTTTAATTGCGTATACATATTTCTATTAATGGAATGCAGTCAAGAAATAGAGCTAGTCCATTCCTACAGGTGACGTTTATAATTTTATAACTTGATCGTGTTGGAATCTGAACTGACTAATTATTCTCCAGAAATTAAAAATCAGATAATACTGTGACCTCAATGTGATGTCTGCTTGAATTGGATGTCGTTAATAAAACAGTACAGAGACTACACTCACCATTTGATGCATTATTCCATCTTTCAAAACATTTTTTGATAGGACCTGAAAAAAGTAATTTTGGATATAAAATCTTTCGGGCAAGAAATTCCAAAGAAGTATGCTACGCTTGGAAAGATATATGTGTGTGATTTGGATTTTTAACGTAGCTTTAAAACAATTCCATTTATATCGCTATGATGTCTGCAGTGCGGCAGTTTATAGTAATGTCTTGCACTAGGGCATCATGCTGCAGACACGTAGCATTATGTTCCACCTAGTCACATTATCCTGATATCAGGCCGACCAGTCCTAACACTAAACTCTTAATGCTGAGCACCTAGTGAGGCAGCTGAAAGTATCATTTTTATAAGTCTTTGGTATGACTCGACCGGGATACGAACCCGCGACGTCCCGCATCCGAGGCGGACGCTCTAACCACTTAGGCCACGGGAGTGATTAGAAAGATATAAACAAAACCTGATAAGTAGCTGGATGATACCCAAATTATAATGAGAAGTAAAATTATAGCCATTGACAAAAAAGAAAAAACCAACACAAAAAC
Source organism: Megalonaias nervosa (assembly GCA_016617855.1). NCBI lineage: Eukaryota > Metazoa > Mollusca > Bivalvia > Unionida > Unionidae > Megalonaias > Megalonaias nervosa. The sequence goes on from JAECUM010093277.1 coordinate 14,997, forward strand.
AAAGAAAAAAACAATACCCATAACCCCACAACAAAATAAAAACAAAATGAAAGATGTAACAACTACACTGAGCAACAATACAATTAATGATGCATATTAATTTGCTTTCAGAAATTGACGATTTGATGTTTTGTTTACACAGTATATACCTGTAGGTTTTTTTTTCAAATCGCTGAGATTAAATCCTTTTTTCCACGGTGTGGCCCTGGATTGTAAAGGCAGCGCAAAGAAGCAGAGACAGTCTTTGATTAATAAAAGCACACAGTTGGGACACAAATATTTGGAAAACTCTAGGCAAAGGTTACCGACGAACGCAAAGACTTGCGCAGCATGGCAATATAGCGGGCTCTTATCTCACAGTAACTAAACTGCAGTTGATCGCACAGATGGCGCTCTCGCAATGCACCTCTTTGTGCCTAGTTCTATTTCCGGTGTCAACATGTGCAAGTGCATGAAGTCGCCATCCTGGTCAGTGATTCTTTGAGGAGTGAGGGTCTTCGATTTCCTCCACCTCCTAGACCACAACATTATGTTTGATCTCGAACTTAAATATTGAGACTGATGTATTTGCAGGAAATTGTGAGATAAAATATTTCAGTGCTCATTGACTAAACGTGCATAGAATGTTCAACATTTGCTGTCTTGCTGCAATAAATTATTCACCAAAGTTTGAAAGTTTTTGTCAAACTACTTTCAAAATGGTTCTCTCGTTTTTCTCGAAATGCCACTGCAACCACAAGGTGGTATCAGTAACTTTCTATCAGAAACGCCTGCTATTGTTTTAACATCATTTTGAATATATTCACAAAAATATAACTGAAAATTTAGAAATGTTAAATGTCGCAGGAGGGCAGCTTTAGATTTTGCTATGATGATAAAAACAGCATTTTTGAGTTATTGTTTAAGCCTTTCACTTGAGTTTGTGTCAATTTCAAGCCTGAACCACAGACAGCTCGCTGTCTAAATTGTTGGCACATGCTATACACTCACCATTGGATAAACAACGGTTCAAGTTGAAACTGAATGATACAACATGTATCAATATCGATCTGTTTTCTTACCTTTAAAGCGGAAGCACAACGTCACAAAAACAGCTGACACAACGGCTACACATAGGAGTATCAAAAGCCTTGGATCATGGATAGCTGCATGAAACCAAAAAATAAAAATAAAAAAGCCAAAACAAAACAAAACATAAAATTATAATGAAAGAAATTATTATCGTGATGTATGGTTATGTTTTATTCACGAAGAGAAATTCATCCACAGTTACTATAGAATTGGTCTATAATTTAATTTTTATGATGAACCGTTACGTCAAAAACCACAATAAATATGTATAATATGTTTTCAGTTAGATTAAAAACAATTTGAAATTAGTTCCATATGAAATACTTTATTGGTGTCTTTATATAAATCTTTTTTTTCCCCTGTATCAGTAAGGTTTTGCGTGTTTTGAGCTTCGCATGTTGCCTTTCTCCATAGCTGAAACATGGAAACAGAACCATTATCTCTGTTTCTCCGATATGTTTAGGTACAGTTAGGAACGTACCTATAATTTGTTGCTGTATATGGTGTGACTTACCTGGCGGCTGTGGCGTCGTTGATATATCACATGAAACGGACACGTAGTCAGAAATGAATCGTGTGATCCCTGGGCACGTGGAAGGACGCTGAATCTTACAGTCAATTTCAAGCTAGAAAAAAAATTGTTTATTGTCTTCAACACTTCTCATAAAATTCTCCATCTTGACACTGAGCATAAAGAACTTCAGATTTAAAATATATTTAATCATACTTAGACATGTAGAAGATAACGACTTTCTCGAGTAAACAATGTTAGTACGTGATGTGAACACATGCTTGGTTTTGGTTTGGCGTTTTACGGCACAGCAACGAAAGTATGTTGTACAGAACCGAGGTCGTTGAAGTAAAGAGCCATTGACAAGGACACACCGGTCCAGGCTGACCCTACGGTAGGATTCAAACCCGCCTCCTTTAGATCACTAGTCCGGCACACAAATCACTGAGCCAGTGCTAAACCTGCCTCGATTATTCACCTTTTACGACAGGCAGGAGGTTTCATTATTCATATTCTACATTCCCGAGTCCTCAGGGATATAAGGCATATTTTGGAATTTCATTTGAACTTTACAATCAGGAATAAATTGTAAGTTAATGACATCTATGCAACATAATAAGACACCTTAAAGCCTTAAAGACATCAAAGCTACGTAGTTTGTGTGTCGGACTTGCAATGACAGCCTTCTTGTTTGAAATCCTGTTCATACGAGCTGGGTTCGTTGACATCGTACGTCTATGTATATGACACTTAATCGCGGTTGCCTTGGTACCATGTAGTCTATCTTGTGCGATGTGCTGTTAGACATTTAGTAATCTATTTGCTTAAGAAATATTTAGATGTGGATGATTATGGTCATGCTATGCTGATATTATTGCTCTAATATTTTATTATGTATATACTGTGTTACGTTAGGCATGCGTATTTACTTCGGTTGGAAAAAATGTGTTGTATCCGTATTAGTAATAACGGTGGTTTACGTGATGATGATGATGATGATGACAACGATGATGAGTAATGAAATAAAAACGATGACTACGAAGAAGACAACAGCAGTGAAGAGGTTTCGACGATGATGATAATGGAATCATCATCATAGAATGTTTACTCATACCTTCACATAATATCTGCCACTCTTTTGAAGACCGGTAGCCAAGTTCTGAAAAATTATTACGTCACGTTTACTCACATTTTAACAACTATACAAATATGTTTGGTTGAAAAAACTCATTGAATACACATGTGAAAATTAATTTATAAAAATACTTGTAACAACTGGCAATTATTTAGCTGTGATTACCTTAACAATACAAATCCCTTGCTTATAGTGGTGACTTGACAGATACATCCATATGGAGTACAATTGAAAGACCCAGCAGTTTAGGTTTGCTTTTCAGTATTTACGAATTTCTTTAACCAGACACAAATCTCTCTTGAAATGGTCAATCGAAAATATTCGAACTATAAGCAAAAGATAGTTTTATAAACACACTGCAACTGATCAAAATTAGTATGCAATTTGTTGCTTAATATTGTCATGATTATTATCTGGTTAAAATGGACGTATACATATCGTACAGCAAGCGGGAGAACGTGATTTTAGGTGATTTTAACCTTAACATTTCCACCATCATTAAAATAAGAAACTCTAGAGCTAAGGTCACCTAGGCAAGGTGGTATTGTGTTCTACAAAAAAGTGAAGGCTCGTTTGAACTGTTATGTTAAACTCTTAAAAGAACAAGAAATTAATGCTATGCGACATTGGATCTCTCTTAAACCGCAGAGACTGCTGAAACGCAAAGTTGAAGATGTCACTTAATGGTGATTATTTTACTGGTTTCTATTAACACATGGAATTGAAAATGTATATAAGGGTAAAAAAATATTCATTTAGTTTCAAACACTTACAACGTTTTCTCTTGACTCGAACGTGCTGTGCTCTAAAACCTTATCCAAAACAGCTTCTCCTGTCTCATTATGTATGATGAGAAAGTGAAGAGACGCCAAACTCGAGATGAAATTGTCAAGATTCAATTGCAGACAAGGACACTGAGCAGATTCATTGGTTACGATCATTAGTCTCCAGTCTGGTTTCCAACAATTGCAGTCCCAACATTCTACCGTTACAAAAACTGAGATTCTAATATTGTGTCGAAAAGTCAATTGATCTTAATTTTAACTGTGACCTAGTCTTAGCGCAGCAAGGTATAGGTCTTGCCCACAATGCCTTGTAAATAACACACACACACACACACACACACACACACACACACACACACACACACAAGCAATGATTTTCAAAAATGGCGCCAATTTGTGTAGCAATTTCAGATGTATTTTGCTTCAAATTAAACTTAAATACGAAATTGTGATTTGCTCACCAACCGAAAAAAGAAGTGGGACCTGTTGTTATGAAAATGAATGGTAATGATTTTGAAGTTGCATACGTTTTTTCTTTTAGAGAAACCTGGGAGAATCATGTTTGATTCTGACTCTAACCTAGGCACGTATTAAGAAAAACCGATAAAATAGTAACAAAAAACGTAAAAAGATGCTTTAATATATATATATATATATATATATATATATATACCATATATATATATATATATATATATATATATATATATATGTGTGTGTGTGTGTGTGTGTGTGTGTGTGTGTCAAAATATGGAAGCTTAAATTTAAAACACAGGAAGACAATAGAAGTTTCCAAATAATATGGCGCATTTCGTATTGTTAGCGTGTGGTTGTTACGACTCTATGGTCTTAAAATAAGTAACAGACAAGAACGAAAACCAAGAAGTTTTGTAAAATAAACAATAATTTCCTTCCATAGTATACAAGTGAAATTTAAAAGAACTTCCAGTATTATGAATTAAATCCAAAATAGTCCTAAAATTCTATAACAAGTCCAAAAGTATATATCGTAATAAATTATTTACAATGGCGTTCCGAATGAATATTAATCTCGAATGTGCCGATGTACAAATAGCCTGAAATGTGGCGGTGTGCTAACAGTCTTGATGTATCACAATGACATAATCCATAATGTCATTAACTGAATTGACAATTATCCCCAAACCGTGATTTAGTCCTGAAAACAAATAAAATACTGATTACACTACAGATGTTAAGATTGGAATGAATAATTCGGATGTAAGTAGCCTTAATATAAAAATCCAAGACACAGCAAGAGGACCAGGATGAAGGTCAAAGGTTCATTTCGAGAACATTTTAAATTGCAAGCAATGTCAGATATTTTACTTAAATTTTAGTAAAGAATGAGACCAACATCAGTTTCCTGAACTCAAATCAAAGTAAACGTATTACCTACACGTGATAATTATTTTAAAATATAATCTTCAGTCATATATAAAAAAATTTATATTTAATATGTTGTTTACAATGAGACCCTACAATCTATAATAATGGATAAAATTAAACGCACAATATTGATATACATAACAGTGGTGAACTTCTTTTTTAGCTGATCGAAGGCCGCAATCTCTCATGGTGTTAAGCATACTTGTGTACAACATCGCAATCCTTATATTATATGTAGTATTTCAAATCAGCGTATTTCTTTACAAATGTACACGGCTGTTATCTTATATGCATGCATATCGTTCAGTCTAATAATTTTAAATGGTAGTAAATTAATTAAAGAAAAAGAATTCCACCATACAATAAAATATATGTCTCGAAAAGGTTATCGGACTGATAGGGAATTTTAAACAATGTTGGAAAACAATTATTTTTTTCAATAATGAAGGGCTTCACTAACTAAAAGTGTGTAGTTGACACGAATATAGGCATGCATCAAAGCACAACAAACGAAACAGAGAATAGACGAAAGGACTAAAAATGGAGAAATACACGCGACCATGATCTGTTGTCACGAAATGCTTGGAGCACAAAACTTGACTACAGATTGAACATTCAAGGAAATTAAATCAAATTTGCTTTATATTCAGAAGCAACATGTTATTCTTTGCTTGGAATATTTGCATAATTATAACTATACAAGAAGATTATTACTATATGGTATCTAATTGTTATATTTTGTATCTGTGTTCACTGTATGTTCCTAGACTGAAGCTTCATGACAACCGAACCATTCTTCATTATTGAAAAATTAATTCCTACAGTTAACCTCTGTCTTAGCTCAGACTTCTGAGTCTGATTGGTCGGTTAACCCTGAACCATCAACCAATCGGACATCGTAATTTTGCATTGAATTTCAGCTTAAGTGTGTGAGCAAATTAAATATATTTTCTACCGAGATATTGACAATCAGAAAATTACCTTCGTCTATGGGTGTCATATCAAAATTTTCCTTGCTGTGCTGATTAACCATGAATAAACAGTTATTTAGAGACTGGCATGAATTTCTGTCTTGTGAAGAAATGCTCCATATCGAGGCTTCTAGAATGGCATTGGGCGCAGATTCAAAACACGGAAACTCAAATTCAGGGGGAGGTACGCTGTCCTATAGGTCCATAAATATAATTAATGCACTAAATATAATTTTAAACGACCATATGTATGTATGTATGTATGTATGTATGTATGTATGTATGTATGTATGTATGTATGTATCTATGTATGTAATGTATGTATGTATGTAGAAAGTTCTAGAGTAAATACGCCAATGAGTATCTCAGGGTTCAGTACGTCTCTCGATGGGTTGGAAAGTACTTTTAACACGTTTTGTATAATATGAAGACACTGAAAATACTTTAGAACTGAACCCATTTCCAACTACCAGTACAGTTAAAATCTATTAGCTTGCAAGAAAGTAAACACAACGTGGAAAACAAATTGGATATCAGTAAAAAACAACTTTTAAAAATATCAAGTATCACTCAAACTGCAACACTTACGCTAAGCAGAAGGGTAGAAATTGTCTCATCCATGAAGATGCCATAACAAACGAAAGTTGAATTAAAATCTTGACGGTTCGTTAGCCGTGCTTGAAGCAGAAACCCGTACAGTTTTCTCGCCATATCTAAATAAAAGACATAGTTGCAAAAATTAAACCATTTTAGGATTGTGTTTGATTAATTATTAATACAGTGTGACGTAGACTGTAGATGCAGAGAGAGAGAGAGAGAGAGAGAGAGAGAGAGAGAGAGAGAGAGAGAGAGAGATGATGATGATGATGTGTCTTACCATTACCAACTCTTGGCATCCATATTATGTCTGCAGTTCGGTTTTTACAGTGAACTCTAACATCAATGTATCTGGGCGCGTCCGGCAAATTGTTCATATTCTCAACATATTGAAGTAAATCATTGCAATCTGGAAATGAACAAAAGACCATAGTATGGATCCTAATACTTTTTGTATCTTAGCTTTTTACTTAATGTTGTTTACTTGAGAAATGACTCATTCTTGCCTTAACATCTTGAAGCAGAATCAGTCTTATTGTAGTGTTTATCAGTTTTTCATTTGGTTGTAATTATTTATTCAAATCGCTATTCACTGAAAATGCAAAGTGCTCATCAATAATATTTTTGGACTGGAACATGAACTTTGAATTATAGTGAATTCAGACAAGAACATTTCTGAATTGTGATACATCAAAAGACTCTTAGCACATCGCCACAATCCAGGCCACTGGCAAATTAGCATATTCGAGACTGCAAGCACATCAATACATTCAGTATTGGAATTTTATTGGAATACCACTGGAATTCAGTTCGAACTTCAAAATTTAAACTTGTGACAGAACGTTTAGGACTATTTTGATTTGATTCTCAATACAGTAAGTTCTTTTTAAATTTTCACTTTGTATTCTAGGGAAGCAAATTATTTGTTAAATTTTACAAAAGTGTTCGTTTTTCGCTCCTTTCTGTTACTGAGTTTAATACGATAAAGTCATAACACTATACCATATTAAGTGGATTTATGGAGGCAACTATAAAGATGGGTTCCATCTTAGTATTGTACTAAAAGGCACAGTGACGAAGGAACGATTAATGGATGGTTAGAAACAATACAAAACGTGAATGGTACGATATGCGATTGAAACGATCAGAAACAGTACTGAAATGGCACACAAAGATGGTAGTAAAAGTAGGTACAAGTACTGAAATAAAAACAAAACGGCACAAGGAAAGCATTGACGAAATCATCATGCATAAAACGCACGAGAAAGCACTGAAGTGATTTAGAACAAAAGTTTACAAGATATGCAAATGCATTAAAAAACTGAAATAGACAAAAACTCTTGGAATAAGCGGTTTCACAGATACAATAAAATAAATAAAAACATAGAGATATTCAAAACTTAATTAGCTCAGAAATAGTTATTTAAATTCTTGAATTTAGTGCCGACTAAACGAATTAAAACAGAAAATACAAAAAGGAGTTTGATAATAGAAATAAACTAATACCCGGATGTACACTGTTTTCTGAAAATTAATTATGACTTTCATCCAACTAACCTGAACGTCATTCTTTTGGTCTAAAATAAAATGAAGATGTTTAAAGTTTGTATGGCAAAAATGATATGTTAAACTTTAGTTACTAGTTATCGATTTAACTATGTTCTATCAACGTTTTCGGTTGAAATTTACTCATGAATAATATCACCATCGAGATACCGACATCCGTTACTGACTTGAAATCTGAAATGATTTTGCATTGTCAAAAATTACATAGGTTTACTTGATTTGCTTTTCAACCATTTTTCCAACTCATTGTCAGTTAGAGTTTTTCCATTAATCTCATTGCATGTCCAATTTGCTATGCTTGTTTCAAATTCATGATCGCATTCTTCAATTTTAGTTGGAATACTCACCAAAAATGAGCCATTTGGTTGTCAAGGAAAGAAGAGAGAATTGAATTGATCTGTCTAAAAACAATCAGTTTTTCTATACTGATGATATAAGAGAAGTGATAGGAGGAGAAAATGCTGATATGAGTTAAATCAAATATCAAATCTATTGTGCAAGAAAAAAAAAAAAAAACCTCTATACTGAAATGTTAGAAAAATAATGGACAACGATCTAGGTAAAGAAATAAATCAAAGCAGAACAGCTGTATCAGAGTGTGAGCTAGATAATGCATGAGGAAATTAGTTGGCATGTTATTTGAGGTTTTGATTAGAGATATAGACACGGTAACAACAAGGATAAAATTCATGACCTATTTCAATAAAGAAATAAAACCAGCTTCCACAACTATTATTATGATTATAATTGCCATTTTTGTAATATGTTTGGCAGTTTTCAGGTGCAAGCTTAATGCTACGGAATGATTGCCTGAGGTCGTTGTATGTATGTATGTATGTGTGTATATATATATATATATATATATATATATATATATATATATATATATATATATATATATATATATATATATATATATATATATATATATATGTATGTATGTATGTATGTATGTATGTATGTATGTATAAAGGCTTCATCCCCCTCTCTCTCCGGCTCACTCCGTAAGGAACTTTTCCATTCAAGACATGCTAAAAATTAAATTTATTCTGGAAGAAAAACAGATTTTCTACTTACTGCGTCCGAAGTAACGGGTGGCTATTCCCTCTGCTGTTTTTGGTCGCATCTGGAAAATAATTACAACCATAACAAACAAATAAAATAAATCAAAGTTAAAAAATTTGAAACAAATCTGTGATTGCTACATTCTACATATCAATACCACGAAGAGAGAAAACTGGTGTAAGACTGAGGCGAAATCTATACGGAGATTCGAACCCAGGTCCGCGGGTAAACGGCACCCATTGCCTTGCCTGCACACACCAGCACATGTTCTATCACGACTAAGCACACATCAGCTAAAAAATGATGCAACTGAGTCGATGTTATATGCATTCGTGTGTAGCAGACACTCTTTGCATGACGACCTAGTATATACACATATGAGATCAATAGCAATTATGAAATACATCTATATCAGTCTGGAAGTTAATTAATGTAGATGTATAATTTTCCATTTTTCTCACTTAACGAACTGAGTAACAGTGAAGACAAGCCTGCAAGTTCAGAACCGAAGATAAATATAGAAGAAAAGGTGTTAGAGAGACAGATCATTCTCCACCTACCTGCGTTCTGTAATAAGCCTTGCAGTCACTCAAACTTCCAGATTTTCCGGCAAACGTCCTGTTAAGGCATCCTACGGCAAAGACCAGCGATATAATGTACAAGACAAATAGCATCGCTACTGCTTTTGTTATATTCTTAATCCTTGTTCGGATAAATTAAAATGGAACAGCTGAAAAAAAAAATGCATTCAAATATATTTGTGTGTTTTTGCACTATATTCAGAAACAGTAAAAATCGGTTGGATAGAATGCTTTCCGTGGACAAAGTATATTGGAATATATTTGGTTCACGGATCGCAATAAAATGTCTAATCCATATAGAAAATAATCCTTCAAAAGATTGGCCGTAAAAAGTTAGTCGAGGTGGTTTTTTTACCTATTCTTATTTTTTCTTTACCTGAAAACCATTTCTACCCAATAGGCGTTCCTTCTAGAACTTTTGTTTAATAAATCGTGTTTAATATATTTTAAAGTTTAATATACAAATATAATATAAAGTAACATAGCTTGAAACTTAGAATGTTGATCTTTAAGCATATTGTAGAAGGAAACACATGGTGTAATTGTCTCTTGTTCAACCGACGTAGGATTAAATGTCAGTTACAGCGAATACCTCATGATCAAAATTTTGGTTTGTGAGACTATCTCATGATTAACATATTAGTTAGTGAGGCTATCTCATGATGAACATTAGTTAGTGAGACTCATGATCAACATATCTGTGAGACTATCTCATTATCAACAATTTCAAAAATAACTGCCAACAAACTAGTGGTTAAACTCATAACGCTCTACAGGAAACGGTGTCAGTTATTTTGCGTGTAAAGGGCTAAGACCAGTCATTCATTTTCTGTAGGCATCAAAATTAACAGTTGCGTTTGTGAGTGTGTGGTTTGCACATTTTAATTAATGCCTAAAGTTTGTGGACTATTGGTCTACAGAGCTCGCATTTACCAATCACTACCATCTCACCTCTGTCCGTTTGGGTTTGAGCCTTGGGCTCGGTCAGTGTGGGTATGTGAAAAATGTTTGTCATTAGCTTCCAGTGAGTCGGTGGTTCTTAAATGCATTTTTTCCGGGTTATTCCTCCACCAGTTATATTGGCCACCATGTATAGTCTATCTTACGCTGAGAAATGGCGTTAAACCCAAAACAATAGCAGCAAGAAAATATTTAACAGGTACGCGTAATTTATAAATTTAATCAAACAGTGCGGGTATTTTCTAAAATCCCTACTGTAAATATAATTTCATTTCAACAAATTGCCAAAGGTTTCTCAAAGTTGACAATGGTTGCTTAATGCATTTAATAAACGCGTAGGTAAATCAATGGTTATGTAAAGTTGTATACAAAACGTATCGTAAAATTTGCAGGACTGATATGGTACCTATGATTTACTTACAGACGCATTCTAATCCCGAATTAAATTCTCTTTTGGATGTTGCCTGAAGCTGGATACAAATAAGTTTCATCTCCTACATCATGTGTATACCAAATATAACCAAATCCAAGCCTGAATAGAATGTTTGGAACTTTTTGTAACCCATGTGACTTTACTTGTCTCATTCACTTTTTTCACTATAATATAATAACTGCCTTGAATAACGATTATAATCCATGGATCTATTCTTAGCAAACACTTCCAGTACTTAATACATTTACAATAATAAATTAAACACAGATAATCTTTTCATATTCCGGTCGGAAAGATAGAATATGTTTGTCTCAGCAAGGTCGGGAATCTGATTCAAAATCACGTACCTTTTCAGCTAAATAGAAATATTCGAACCCTCAAATTTCAGCTGCATATTGTAACACCCTGTGTGTTAAATATCGAAAAGACCAGAGTTCAGGACTTAAAAATGATTTTTATAACTAAAAAATGGTGAGACAGAACATGCTTTTCAATCTCGCATATTGACTTTACATAAACACAGTGTCTGTCACAACACTATCGATTTCTGATAATATAGAAGAGACTTGGTTGTCTAAATACCAAAAGACAACGTTATAATATACTACATCATGGCGAAATTAATTCTATTATTATATTCCTGTGTCTGTTAACAGCTCAGTTTATTATATTGACGGTAAAACATTTTGATATAGTAGAGTGAGCTCAATAAAAAAATTATAATTTTAGTACTAGTATACTTGAGCAGTGTGGTGGGAGATAGCAGCGGCTTTATAAATGATTATATAATAATTATAAAGCATTTAAATTCAATAGCAATCATGTAATAAATCTATTTAAAATTTCTCATAACAATATGATTCAGTTTTGGGATTTTGAAGTGCCAATGTTAATATCGGTTATGTAAAAAAAACATAAATTATGGTTTTCGATTGGATTTGGAAAATGTGGCCGAAATTCTTTTCTGCTTAGATGTTCATACTTTGCCGCTCTGACAGCTATCTGCCAGTGCACTCATATTTAAAGACTCCTATTCACGTCACATGACCTTAGTTAGCCAATCAATATTTGTCCTTCTCAGGGCTAGCCATGGCGGTAACCATGTCAACTATTCAAACTGCATGGAAAAATCCCTCTGAACACAAAATTTAGACAGAATTAAGTTGTCCTCTCAATGTCCGTGGTGTGCGTTTTTACTTTTAACCTTATTTGTGTATTCATACCTATAATTACGTAGAACTGAACGAAATGGACAAGTGAATTTCGATGCGAATCGAGCGAGAGTACAACGTACTGGTGATGGAATGAGTCGTAATACATATTATTTTGCACATTAAAGTAAAATAACAAGTGCTACATAACCAAGAACTTACAATAATAACAGTAACATTAGTTCTAACTTGTTGTTCAATAAAAGTCTGACAAGAGAAATGCGATTCTTCGGCTGGGCATATTGATTCCATCATTATCCTACATCTCCGCTGTTTCGGTAACAAAACTCACCGGATGGTTGAAGTTACTAATTTATGGACTAACATCATGCTTCTGGCTTTGATATTCCAAAATCATGGAAGGTAAGATAATTCATTTCCTAAACTATTCATGTGAAATTCCAGCACTACACACGCATGATCCAACATGGAAATGGATATGGCACAATAACTGCTAACATGTGAACTTCTTTCCGCTTAATGTTGATGTCCCAGGGCATGTGGAACTGTTGATGTCTTTAGATGAATTCCTTGACGAATTCATTAATACTCATGACAACAGCGTGACATTATAAGGACCAGAGCAAGATTTTATACTCACATTTAGTATAAAACACAGAGTACACATTTATAAGAGATCTGAACAATGGTGGGTGGGTGGCATACGTTCAGGAATGTAAGAAGTAAGTCACACATGGCAGATGTTTTCAGTGACAAATAAATATCACATGATCAAATATGCCAAAGTCTCGTAGGTCAAACATCATCTCACATCTCAACGTTTAACATCAAACAATCTTCATACATTAATTGGACAATGTTTATGCATGCAAAACTCCATTCACAATACCATTAAGGTATTACAACATAGTGAACTGCATCATGTTTTTCGGACGTTGTTTCATGTTTTTACCTTCTCATTATTAGCATTATTATTAGAAAAGGAATGTAGTTCTTAATAGTGCCTAGTATTTTGGTCTGTTGAGTTAGATATTACAATATCAATAATTTTGAAATCTTTTGAAATCTTTTGTCTGAAAATCTGCTTAACTTATATGATGGAATAATTCATGTATGCAAAAATTATTTTCTTAATTGCGAGTTCTTCCTTTGTCTTCGTCCAGATGAGTTTAGGAGTGACTTATAGTTTCATGTGCTTATAACCAGATAAGGGTTGGACCTTTTTACCCTGATGATACCACTTCTCGTTACTCCTAACAAATCCACTATTGATTTAATACTAATTTAGTTGTGACTAAATTTACACATATTCTAGGATTTCCACAGTGTGACAAGACGATATCAATTTTTATTAGTAAAGAACCGACTGTACCGGCAGCATAGAACAGAACAATAATATAAGATATTTCGTGTGTAATGAAGATACCAATATTACAGACTGTTGACCCTTAATCTGCACACTTGAACGTCATTTTTTTTTTATACATGGAGAATAGAACTTCAAATATCTTTCTAGCAATACCATTATTAAGAAAACCAATTGAGCTATTTTCTGATCCTTGCAGTCAAAAGCTTTAGAAAAGTTTATGAACAAACAATAAAAGCGACCGCCATTATTACTTAGATATTTTTGAACATTTGCTAGAAGAAAAAATATAGTATCTATTGAGGACATGCTTTGTAGAATTCCGCCTGAAAATCTTCAATTTTGTAATTAGCTTCGCGTCACTGGTTTGAAATACTTGTAAATGTTTTGTTCAAAATTTAAATGAGAGATATACCTTTGTAATTGTTCTTGTCTTGTGAAGAGACTTTTTGTGTGTAATTGGTAGGTAATGCTTTTCCCCACTGTTATATAATCCGTTATATAATTCAGTAGCAATATCAAATCTTAAGCTCCAGGGAGAAGACGTTGTTTTCCTTTTTAATAAACCACATTGTTTATAGCACCAAAAGGTCGTGCTTTGATATTGTGTTATACTTCGACAACACACAAGCGACTGATCAGTGGTATATATCAATGATAAATTGTTGACTTCATCGATCCCATGAGATAGAGAATGATTAAATTTAGATAAAAATCAGGGAGTTCATTTTGGAATGAATTCATAATTCTTTATTCTTATTTTGATTCCATCTGTACCTGTGTAGGGATATGCATGTGTTTGAAATGTCGACAAGTGGAGATATGAACTCACAATAGGATAAGGTAGTGGACAGATTCGCTCATAAACCCAATTTTAAAATAGGAGCCATTATTTGATGAGGGCGGTTGAGACAATCATATAATCTATTACGCTAGCCCCATGAATGTATTCTCTGTGGCGTTTCTACTGCCTCTGCCATTTTCCCCTAGATACAAATATACCTCGAATGTATGTAGGCGTAGTTATTTGTATAAAAACAAACAGTTTTTTTTCGACGGAAGCTCTCTGGAAATAAACAGTAACCTTAATCTGTTTGGGCCATTGTGAGAAGAAAACCGAGGGTCAGCAAGAGTCAAACTGTGCAACCTATGTGGGTCCCAGAAACTTAAAAAAAACTGTCACAGTCACTTTCGTCTTCTCCGGTTGTATCCTATCCTACACTTCCATAGAAACTCCCTTTTTTAGAGACCATTTGCAGAAATTTAGAAGCGATCAAAACAAGTTCAGTATCCAGTCGGTGCTTTAGAACAAATTTGGAAGAAGGGGTAGACCTGCGGAACCCAGTTATTTGTCTGCATACGTGCAAAAACGTAATCCGCATGTTGCCAATCTTAACACCTCCTGGATTTTCCATAAAATTCCTTCTCTGAAATACTTCGCTGTAGTGATACAGAATAATAAGTGGAAAAGTCAGTCACGCTTAGGTACGCTATGTAAAACAGAACCATGACAAAAACATTATGACACCAATTTGGAATTATTTGCTCTGGAAAAGTTATGTAAAGAGCTCATATTTGAAAAAAAAAAGATTGGTATTGTTTCGGTTAAGAATAATTGATGTCAGTCGAGTCGACCGTAAATCCTGATGATGGTGTGGGATAAGTACTTCACATCATTTGGTAAATAATGTACGTGGATATTTAATGGCATCTGCTGTAATGTTTCCGAGGTGCATTTCTGATCCCATCACGTATCTGACTTGAAAAATCTTTAATACAAATCATTGAAACAAAGCTATAACTTTAACAACGACAAGGCCGGCGCTCCTGAAGTGTGATTACCATGTTTCGCTGCATTCACAGGTGAAACAATAAGAAAGAAAACAAAGAAACCGAATGTACCGATCGAACTTCACAGAAGAAAGCAGTTAGAAAACGCTAATGACATTTTTATCGTAAGTGAATCTGTGAATAGGGAAAAATAAATTTTTGAAACGCGCTGTAACTCTGACCGATGCTGTGTAATGTATGACCGACTAGTAAGTAGCCGCCCCCCCCCCCTATTAAAACAGTGATCTCATGGGCAAAATGTGACCACACTATATTGCATACACAAAATCTCGAATGCATTGAATATCTGTTCATTACAATTCGTTAAATATTTCAGACATTCCATTCTGTTAATTCTTTCTGATAGGGTCCATTTATAAAATATGTGGAAAAATAAAGCATCGTACAAGATATCTGCAAACTTGTCTTTTTTTACAATGCCAAAAACTACCAGATTTTCTGAAGAAAAAAAAATGCAAAAATTTACAATGTCCATAACATGTTTGAAACGCCTAGATTTAGATAGTGCCCAAGAAACCGATAGGACACTGCAAATACGGGTTGGGTATATAAGTCTCTAATTAAATGTATTCACTTACCTTTATGTTATTCATGGTGAATCCAAGACAGTCTCTGTAGGACTAGGTGCAGATTTACACGACATAACTGATCACAGAGGCCGTGTTTTGTTTAAGCCCTTACAACTGATTTTTTTACAACACTGAAGGGGCCATACAAACATAAAGACAACCTACAAGAAAGCCTGCTCGTTTTTCTTTTTGGTCACATTTTAGATATGATCTGTTATATTTTACGGATAATTGTTTTTATTGTTACTCTTTATCGCTTCATATAACACAAACAGCATATCATTCGATGTCAGTGGTTTAAGACAATGAAGTTATTGCTCCTCACGCGAGGCCCGAAATCTAGAGAATTTTTGTCAATGCATATCACAATTCAAAGAGCATCAGTTTACCTTTTGCTGGGCGAAATTACTATTCCTATATTCTGTCGACAATGAAAACAATTGCAAGGTTAAGTGTCAGACAGAGGAACCGATGTTGCAACTTAGGTAGATCTTAGCACAGATTTTAATATTTTGCCGTACTTAGTTACCCAAAAAGTGAGTTGGAAATTATCCTTATTTCTGTTGTGCAGGGGGGAGTGGAGGGGTTTCCGGCGATTTTGGCACATTGTTATCGATTACTAGTCTGAAACTCTCTCTCTCTCTCTCTCTCTCTCTCTCTCTCTCTCTCTCTCTCTATATATATATATATATATATTCCTTCCATGGCTGAAATATTCTTGCTTTTTCAATATTTTCTATTCATATCTAATCTTTGTTGGTACGCTGATGCCGTCCTGGGACTTTGTTTAGGCTATATTAGTATTAAATTTTAGAATAACAATTAATATTTAATTTAAGATAAATCAATGCACCTACATGACGACGTCGATATACACTATAGAGCAGTACTGGATTTTGTTTAGTGTTACCATGAAATTCATTACAGACCAAAAAACAGCCCAGATAATTAGACCCGATTTTTTTGTGCTAATATATCACTTTAGTCATAGAGGATGCTTGCTATTCCTATAAACTGTCATACGAAGCAAGGTGTTCTTCTTGTGTTTATTTATCATCTCAATATCATATCTGCATATGTGTTAAACTAGAAATTTAGAGAGATTAGAAGCCGAGTTAGAAGTGCCTGTGAAGTGCAAAACTTGGTTATCGCAATAAATTAGCTAATACCCCTCAAGATGACACAGATTGTCCAAAAGAATATAACATAAAAATATTTCTCAAGCAAAACAAAAACACATTTGATACATAATTCTGAATATCTTCACTCAAAGGTTGATAAAGCAAAGAACTAAGAACTAGGTTCGCTGTACCCTCTAAACGACCTTAAAATCTAGTAAAATATCCCACAATATTTTCATGCATAGATTTAACGCTATCATGAAATGTCACAATATCGATAAGAGTTAAAATTTGTCGGCTGGGGTTTGAGCGGGCAGCCCTTTTTGTGGTGTGGCATATCCTGTATCCCGGAACAATGATTCCAATTTTAGTAACTATGCTCGAGCGTCTTGGTTACATCCACCATCACCACCCAGCTCCCTCTGGACTTTATCATCGTTTCCATTCACATAAATATTTTGCAGTTTTACGGCAAAATCTTGCATAAACTTCTAGAACAACATCCTTCCTTTTAATTTCATATAATTCCCTATTCAAACCATAGGAATCTGTTTTCGAAAGCTTCTGGATACGTCCCTTAATCTATCTCTTCGAAGCCTCTCACTAACAGATCTTGTTAGCAGAGTAGGATGGACTTTATTTCTTCATTATTCTGTCTCATTATGATTTCGTTCTTTAAGATGTGTGGGAACTGATGAGATATGAAAGATGGGCACGAAACGTTGTTTTCTCTAATACGTTTATAATTGACAGTTAAGTCACATCTAGTAGACCTGGTAGTGCAACGAAATGGGTTGTTCTGTTTAGGATATGAAATTTGTTTCTAAAAAGCAAAAATGCCCCTCCCCCTTTTCACCCAAAACACCCCAGCAAAAAAAAAAAAAATGAAAGCCACAGCTACAAGTTTTCCATTGTTTGTATTTATATTTTAAGAACATATCGGAAGAAGAAATGCATAAATTTCATGACAAAACAAATGTAATTATGTTTATGGTAAGATAATATGGCTAAGCAACATTGAAGATTGTCGTTAGTTAATGGTTCTACATAAGATGATTATACATTAACGGCGACCTTAAGGCTCTCAAATTCCAAAATGAACGCATTCAGGTCGTTTGCAACAGAATCAGAACATTTTCAATGATGGATGTCGATTGCTTCAAATAGGGAACATGCATGGTTTGAAACTGGGGCTTCTCCTAAAGAGGTAAATGATGATAGAGTCTCGATTTGATAGGAATGATTCAGTCTGGTTGTTAGAATGGGACCTTAGGGGCAACCGATCCCATTAGCTAGAGAAATATATAACAGTCGTAGAGCTGGTTTACTCCTTAAATATTATGCAACCAGAAAAAAGAAGTGTGCGGTTCCCACTCATTCATCCCCATGTTCCATCCTCACCCAACCGCCTGTTATAGTCATGTCTTAGACTTTATTGCATATAAGATTACCTTCTGTATACTATCTTATGTACGAAAAGAGGAGTGATTCAGACACAATAGCTCACACCTCAAGTAAATATAACTTCTATTAAACAATTTCAAAGAAAAGTTATAAAATTTTAACCTGCGGTCTAAGTTCTCCTAAAATATAATAATATCTAAATAAATAATAAAAGCTTTCCCTCCGCTTTCTCTGTGTTTTAATGCGGGGGGGGGGATACCAGATAATATAGAAATTACTTACTACTTCAATTATTCAGCCACATTTTTTGTGAAGTACCTATGTTTTATTGATTCCTATATGTCCTATAAAATCAGGACAACTGTTCACGATCTTTTCACAACTCGCACAGATCGAGATTTATCCCTAAAAAGTAAATATCATTCTAAACTTGGAATCGGCTGCATTTTCGCCTGAAATGTTTCTTCTTGTCATTTGATTTGCGCATTGCTTTAGGTTTCTTTCTCATTAAGGACACTGTTCCCTATATCGCAGTACTCTGTACTATTGATATTTTACTTTCAAAGCAGGGCAGCAATTCCACGAATTCGCCAGTTTTAATACCCAAATCCAAGCGGAATATCGCTCGAATATTTGCCTTAACGGCTAGTTTCTTCCGATTGGTTCCAATTGGCCTAAACCAGTCATTTGACGCCACCGACAGAAGAATACGGAGGTAGATCATAGATCAAAGTTGTCGGTGTTTGTTATATTTGCAAGATTTTTTAGAAAAAGAGATAGCAATAAACATAACAAAACGATAAAAGATGCTAATTTTGTCCCAACTGTAAGACCGTTTTAGCTTGTGTGAAAAAAGTTCAGAATATCTAATTTCCACCAAGAATATGATGTACATTGATACAAAGATTGTTAATTTCTTGTCATCATCAGAGAGAGAGAGAGAGAGAGAGAGAGAGAGAGAGAGAGAGAGAGAGAGAGAGAGTATGTGTATGTTAGTGTCCACTAATCTTTGTGGGATTATTGTCTTAAAGACTGATACTGGCAGCATAAAACTTTAATTGATGTGCTTCTACTTTTGAATGTGGGTAGGTAATTAATGTGGTTAATAATTGGCTACAATGCATAAAAACTCAGGCAAAATGAAGTATATGTTCTCATAGCACGAGTTATATTCTAATAATTTCCTTCCTTCCCGCAAAGGGGGAGCGGGTTGTTGTGTCCAGATATTGTGAAATCTCGTGTTCAATAATTAATATTTGAAAAATAGTAATCAGTTGCAATGTCGAAATTAATTTTAGATTAAAAAAATCTGAACACCGATTTTGAGTCATCTTTTGACACTACTGACAGAAGGATACCATTCAAATAGTTCAATGTTTTAGATGTTGCTTTAACTTTGTTTTTGAAACCACCAAGAAACGTTTGGAACATTAAAGCTGTCCATGGGACTGCATTCTTGATTTTTCTTTTTCAGAGTACCCATTGATGTATTGCCATTAATGAAAATCCATTCTTGTTTTAAAATTTAAATTTTTTGATAATAGGATATTGTTACTATTGACTATTCAGAACACAATATATCAGAATAAATATTTTAGAATAGTAGCCATGATGATCGATTAAAACATGTGATATTTATGAAATGATTTCTATTACTTAAAGTCTATTCATAAGTTTTAAAATACCATTTAATATTATCAAATAATCTGGAATACTTCAAAAGGCGCAGCCAAACTGCAACTCCCTAATGTGCAGCATAAGATGAGAAATGTATAGCAGCAACGACTATTAACACAGCGGTCGCAGTATCAATAATAATATATCGATTACATATATGTAAATAGAAGATATATTAAATTGAATATCGTCGTCATCTACAGATTTACCAGTAGATTCATGATTTATAATTTACATTAATGCAAACACCAATAACGAGTGGAATGTTGATGAGAAAGCAAACTTGGTAAGAAATACGATCTTAGTTATATGTGATATGGAACATTCGTCTCCCTTTTCGCAAACAGTTATATCAACCAATGTGTACATACATATTTTGACAACTAAATATACTAAAAAGTTCAAACAATTTCAATTTATTGAGTCATAACATTTGGTTATTCGTTGGAAATTAATAACATTAACTGAGTAAAATAAAGTAATATGTGTAGAAAAATGACCCCCAATGGAGTTCAAGTTCTACGAGTTGGGTAATCTTTCCATGAGTGGGAAGTCATTATTTTCCTTAGAAAAGTGACCCCCACTAGGTTTTCTGCATGAGTCAATATTCTACATTGTAACGGTTATTGTATGGCCATTCGTATTTTGCTACTATCTTTCTCCGGTTTGATAATTCTGGACAATTTTTCTTAGTATGCAAGTTCTTGACATATGTGAAGCATTTAATGTTAGCATGTAGGACCTTTTCAACACATTTATTTCGTCAAGGAACTTTCCAGTCATCTGTTTCGGCGAAATAAGTATGTGCTTCATCGCCGCTATTTCAGATATTTTCTTTCCCTTCATTTTCATCGGCTCCTAACTGATGATTGTAGCCACGATCACCCTTGCGCTATTTTCTGCGTGATCAAAGGCTTCCAGTTTTGTGGCTTGGTATATGGTATACGTTTCTTTAGCCAGGCCTTCAATCTCATCGCCTAATGTTGTCTGAAAGGTTACATGAAAAAGTCTCCTGAAACTTTGTCCAATATCAGGAAGAGTTTCTCCTGCTAGTTCCATCAAATGTTGCTGGTTTGATGGTTTGATACTGCATGTTTGAACATGGCTCGTTTCATAGGGCTCATTATCTATGGTATATACCGGCTCTTGCAAACAACATGAACCAGAACTTTCACCACGCCAACTACTTTTTGCAGCAGCAACCGCGCGCAAGTTATGTGTGTGCGTTCCTTGAGAACAAATGTTGCGCTTGAGCTAAACTTTGGGATAAAAATATGGGAAAAGTGCCATAATCCGATTTTCTAACAACCAAATCTGTACCTTTGTTTTAACTACATTGCACAATATTAAAATATTGTTTTTCTGGAATAAACCATCAATGTACAAGTACATTGAATTGTTAACGTCTAGAAATAAGAAAATAATATGTTCAATAACGAAAATTATTTATGAAACGTTTAAAATAAGAGACAGATTATTATTTCCAGAGTAATTTCTTAGGAAGATTGTGTATATTTGTCTATCCTCTCCTTTCCAACTCTTGACAATTACCGTTTGAGTGTCTGTTTAAAGTTGCACATATAGCATTTGATAACCAAGCAGTATGTGTGATATTAAAATATGTATTCTATATTGCATGCAAATGCTTACGATAATATACTATTGAATTGAATTGTGTACTACTTTTGCGTCAAGAAGTTATGGGACAGCGAATGCGAGCCCTGAAGTTTAACATCAGAGTACTGCACATTACCTGACGACTGTAACGGATGCACGGTGTCTTGTTTGGAATCTACGCCAGGCCGCAACATTTCTTGTACTAACTGCCAATTGGGCAATACAATCACGAACAGCGCACATAGGCGCCTCTAACTTGTCATCAATGCACTTAGGCTCTCTTGGAGCTTCTCTGCTAGCTCACTCATAATATGAATGATATTTTCCATGGCACTTCGCCTGTTCCTTCAAACAGGTGGTATTTCAAGCCACTCGTCATCCAGTATTCTTTATGCCAAACCCACAGATAATTATGCCGACACCTTCCAATCCCAATTTTTATGTGACGTTTAAGAAGGCCTGCAAAACGAATATTTTCAGCTTTGGTTGCGAACATTTCCCTTTGTTGTTCGTAGTCTGGTTATCACAGATTGGTATCGCCGCCTGATAAAGCTGCTCAAGTCCTGGCGCTTGCCTATTCGTATAGGTTAAAAAAATTGTTCCCTTTATCTGCTTTAGTACCCCTATAGTCGTGGAAAGCCATCTTCACGCAGCTTCATCTCTAGCCGTCCTATTACACTAGTCACCTCTTGATTATTTCGACATTTTTACTTTTCACTTAACTTCTTGTTCGTACAAGGATAGACATTAGAATCCCGAATCCGCTCAGCTTCGGCTTTTATATACACTACATATAGTATCTTGTTACTGACGAGTCTTTTCATAACTGGACAATCAAATTGTTGATGAGGGGATGCTTATCAAAACGGCTAACACAAGATGAGTGGGAAAATCGCCACAGTATCAACAAAGTAACTTGATGCACTAAACTCCTGCCACACTCACTTATTTATATTTAGATACAAAGTAGATCACTCTGGAGAAACTCTCTCTCTCTCTCTCTCTCTCTCTCTCTCTCTCTCTCTCTCTCTCTCTCTGTTTATGTTTTTGCTTTTCTTTCTGCCTGTCACTTACATTTAAAAACACGTTTGAGCAGTTATATCAGTCTGCTGAAAAATTACATCACCAAAATAAAATTTATAATTACCAACTATGTCAACACGAGTGGTCGGTCATTTTCAGCTGGGTAATGAATTTTAATTTCGGTCAGAAGTATGCATTGTACCTATATTTACATGCAATGTAGATGGATGGATGAAAGTTAAAGAACAACATAAAAATGTGCATTTTTTATGAAATAATTGTTTAGGGAGTATGATAAACACTTCAATAGTACAGCGAATTGTTCTGAATGCTTGTATCAGGTCTAGTTTGAATGCAGAACGACATTCTTCGGGTCTTACGTTATCCGATGTCCTGCAGCTTCCAACATCGACGAGATACAAGCATCCAGTTCGAGTTAGTGTCCTGACAACTCGTAAATATTATCAAGATCTCGATAATGAGTGAGAATCATGCATATCGACGAGTTGATCTTGTATCTGGCTAGCTGGATCCAGATCACAACTGATGCTTGTCGGGCAGTCCCTAGTCTACTTTTTCTTTTCCAATGCCAATCCTTGGCGTTTAGATAGACATTCGTGATATTAATTTAACGGAAATAGTACAGTATTTAAAATGTCAGCATTATTGTATGATTAGTTGTTTGTCTTATGACGACAGCAGACAGCTAGTAATCAGGAATCGATGCTACCCGGCAAAAGACAAGTTACCAATGGGGAGTTGTTTCTATTATAGTTCAGCCTTTCAAAAAAGTGACGAATAAACCTATGGCAAAACTTCAAAGTGAGTTTATCTTCATGGATACTTGATTAACATATAATTTATTGAGATTTGAACACACTAGAAAGTTCAGTACTGAAAAACAAATATAGGAATTATAGGGAAAACATTTGTATTCTGAGTGTGGACGTCAGCGTGCTAGCCTTAAATCTTTAAATTGGGATGTCATGTTTTTTTTTTTATTAGAGATAGTGACATTAAATTTTACTTTTAATTTATTGAATTTAAAAAAAAATTAACTATGGCATTAAAATTAAACAATTAATATTGACTGGAAACTTAATTTAAATGAATTGTTTTTCCTCAATCTTGCAATTTTTAAATATTGCCACACATTTTATATCTGTGGGGTTAGTGCTCTTTAATATTATCATGTATGTATTACCGCATCTTGCAAAAGTTCAAATGGCGGATATCTTATAATTCAGTATGAGGTCTTTATTTAAAGCACACGAAGACTTTTTTTATATTTAATAGTGTGCCTACAAGCCATTTTTTCTCTGTTTACTATGGGTCTAAGCAGTTAATTTTGTACTTATGATTGTAATGATATATTAGTAACACAATCCGTATGTACTCGCTTATAAGCCGAATCAAACTGCAAACTGCACAGATCCAGATCTGCCGTCACATAATGCGCCGGCATATATAGTTTTGTGTAGTTTGTTAGGAGTTATCAGTAGAGCAAACAATATAGACCCTAATATGCAGACATGTTATGATACGGCAGATCATGATCTTTATCGATTGTCTTTTGCAATTTGTCTCGACTTATAAGCTAGTATATTGTTATCTGCTTGTATCGTTTACAATGAATGTTTCTAAACAAAGTTACACGACACTTTATAATACAGCCAACACGGTGTCTTTGCTCAATATGTATTAACTGACGGTGTTAACATTGCACCAAAATTTTTACAACATATTATATGAATGAACTTTGTAAAATTGATCTTAAGAAGTACATTGTTATATTGTTCCACGTGAAAAATAATGTCCATATTTATTTTGAAAGAATTTCACATTAGTTGGTTTCATACAATCTAATTGTACCTCTAGTTTATCTGTCTTACGATGTAGTTGTACCTATAGATTATGTCTTTCATACGACCTAGATAGTTTATCCGTCTTTCAAGAAATGAACTGGTTGTACCTATAGTTATAAGTCTTTCATACGAGCTAGTTGTACCTATAGTCATATGTCTTTCATAGGTTATCTATATTTGATGTGTTAGGCACATAATAGGCTGTTTACACTTGAAATATCCATAAATATTATTTTCCACACTGAATTACATTTCTTATGGGAATGACTTTTAATTTAGTACTTTTCAACCCAACTTCCCTGTATAAAAGTATGTACTGACTGTTGTACAACTGATCACACATCCCAAGTAGTGAATATGTATACTTAAACGGAAGTTTATTATTGAAAGATGAAGCTGTAGTATTTCTAAAATGTTCAGAAAAGAGCTAAAGATACTATGAGATGTGTACGTCAAGAAATCAGGTAGTGATACAAAGATTACAAACACGTACATGAGGAAACCAGACAGTGATACCAGATACCAGTTGCGTACGTGAAGAAAAATCAGGCCATGATACTAGATGCCATATGTGTTCTAGAGGAAATCAAACAGTGCTACCAGATACCAAATGTGTATCTGAGGCCTAGTGGATGAACTTTATATTTTGAAGACGATAATTGCACTTTACTCAAAACTTAACCATAGAGTACTTGCTATTAATCAAACAGTACTAATTATTTGGTATTATGTCTTAGGTCAGTAGGTAGTTGAAGGTTTGAAAAGAACGTCATCACAATGTTGGCTATACAGGGGACCTATTAAAAAGTTTATAAGAATGCAAATGCAAAAACGGCAGAAACAGCAAACTCTATAAACAAAAAATCCTTAAAAAGAAACCAAAATATAGACATCAAATATTAATAGATAAAAGGTAAAGATAATTTTGTAAGGGGTATATAAAATAAAAGATCAAGTAACACAAGATTAATGTGACAATGTTTGTTTCTTGAATTAGATGGGGATGCGATTATTCTCGCATGTACATCAGAGAGACGGCATGGCATTGTCAGTTATAAAATCTCGTCGTGTGCAGGCATTTTGCCTTTTCAAGCATAAGCCTAACTTCTGCTCAATAATGGAACACGTCATCTTTTGTTGCATATTTTTATCCAACCCCAACTTTGATAAATTCAACCAAGCTGATCTTCATAGAACTTGTATAGTTTCCCACCGTTGCCGTGATTTCCCGCATTACTTGTAGAAATACTTTAATAACAGCATGCATCTTCATAATTCATGTACAATTTGCCAAGCGTATTGTCTGTTATGCACAATTGCCGACATATTTTAAAGTTTCTTCATGGCATGTAAGTCTGTCTTAGACATGTGAATATGTGAAGCTCGTGAAAGATAAAATAAGTTATTATTTGTTTCTTCACAAAAGT
The DNA here is from genome assembly GCA_016617855.1 of Megalonaias nervosa. Classification (NCBI taxonomy): domain Eukaryota; kingdom Metazoa; phylum Mollusca; class Bivalvia; order Unionida; family Unionidae; genus Megalonaias; species Megalonaias nervosa. Next base: position 41,171 of record JAECUM010093277.1, read on the forward strand.
GTGTTATCGGTTAAAGTTTAGACTCATGACCTTGAAAATCACTTTGGAAAAAATTCTTCAAACTTTGCAGGTGTAATTTTGCGTCACTTGTGATGTACGTTTCAAAATCTTCTAAGCTACGTTTTAGAATTCGTACAAGAAGAGAGTGTAAAGCATCCAAATGCAAAACACTGGCCAAAGTATCTTCTGAACATTGGGAATGCTTGGAAAGGCAATATATGAAGGTATTTTTCTCTAACTGCCCTTTACAGCTAATATTCAAACATGAATTGTACTTTTCAATGAAGTCACTGATAAGCTTTGATTCCAATACATCAAAAGACAAAATGTGAACATAAAATTTTATCTTTTCTGCATAACGTGCTCTCAAATTTGCCATCACTGCATTCTCGAATAATCGAAATGGACTATAATTCCAATCACCTGCGTTTTCATTTTTCCCATTATCAATTGATGCAGCCACGACGATGAAATCAATGACGTCATCATTGCACGCCATATCAGTGTACGTCAACCAGTTTGAAAATATCTTCGAGTTGTCGTAGTCATGTATTGTAATTCCTAAGGAAAGGAACAGAGATAATAAGAGTTGTAAGGCATCTCTTTGAAGTGGATCCATGTGATCTTGGTTGCAAAGCATAGTAACTTTTCTTTCTGAATGTGGAAGGAGCTGTACCTCTTCAGAGTTGCTCTCCTCTGCAAGAGAATATTTACGTCCAGTTACGATTTAAAATGAGAAACAAATGATAAAGTTAACTGGTATGGATTGCAAAAAATTGTTTGAATCGACTATGTAACTTTGCGTGGAATACAGTTAAAGTCTGTTTGGAGTTTTCACATTAGTTACTCTACCTATAGAGTCCTGCAGACATACACCGAGAATAAATTATGATCTGGGAGCATAAGTTTTCTTCCCTTGAAATGTCTCCATATTACGGGGCCAGATCAAAAGAAAATAGTTGTAAACATTCAAAGTGGTCGTAGATAGATTGCATCTTTATTTACCAACATTCACAATGATTAGCCTGGTATGTTTACATCAGTCACACTGTACTTTACATTAAATCTGTCGATGCTCCAGAGTCATGTAAATGCGCACCTAAAACTTTCAAAGTTATGTGATAGATGGAATCGCAAATTCCAGGTCATTAGATGTAAAATATACGAAACTTGTATTGAAATATTTCGTGTTATTGAAACTATATAACTTTTGGGCAAATTGATAATTTTAAATCTGTTGTCATTAAAAATGAAATACAGGTGTCTCTTATAAGTATAATATGCTACTCAAAACTGCAGAATTTGTGAACTGGTGTTGTGAGCAAAGGAATCTGAAGTCCGTGGTCTTCATCGGTAAAATACAGACAACTCTTTGAAATGTAGGGCGCTATTAAATACAGCATAGTTTGTGAATTTGTATTGAAATCAACATAATCTTAATTTTGTAGTCGTTGGAGATGAAATATATCAAACTATGCAAAATAATATTCTTCTAAAGCCGCTCTGGCATTTACCAATATGACACTTATCTGACAAGATTTTGATATCCGAGTTTATGCTGAGATCAAATATATTACCTTCAATTTGATCTGACTCACTCCCAATCGGAAAAGGGCTCAACATTTCCATTCGTACAAGGTCCAGGCGATTATTTAAAGGAACGCTAGCAGCCAGTTTCGTCACTGGATGCCTCCGTACTTAAATGTGAAATTATATATATATATATATATATATATATATATATATATATATATATATATATATATATATATATATATATATATATATATATATATATATATATATATATATATAATATATGCAGCAAGTACATTTAATCTTTAAACTGCTTTTCAGATAGTGTACAATTAATTACCTTATTTATTTATTTCGAATTCTTTCCACTAAAGCTTACAATATTCCACCATGACAGCGTGTGTTGTGTGATTTGGATTTTTAACGTAGCTTTAAAAATTTTTCAGTCATATCGCTATGATGTCTGCAGTGTGGCAGTTTATAGTGATGTCTAGCACTGGGGCATCATGCCATATACATGTAGCATGATGTCCCACCCAGTCACATTATCCTGACACCAGGCCGACCAGTCCTAACACTAACCTCTTAATGCTGAGCGCCAAGCGAGGCAGCTGTTAGTACCATTTTTGTAAGTCTTTGGTATGACTCGGCCAGGGATCGAACCCACCACCATGACAGATTATCATGTAAAATGAAACAAAACTCTGCTATAGATATGTTATTTTTGTTCTTTCTAAACAGCAAACATCAAGCCAAACATGAAGTCAAACATGAAGTCCAAATATAAGAACAACAACAAAAAATGTGCTAGATTTTCGCAAAATATACAAGAGTGACTAAAATTTGTGATGTGAAGTATTGCAGTTTATTAAAGATGTACCTGTTCAATGACTATCCGGTACATACCTCGTATGAAAATGAAGCTGGCCGATGCAAATATGAAAACCACAAAGCTGGATACTACTAATGATGCCACAAGGATATCTGTTTTATGTTTACTGGATCGTTCCGCTTCCTGAACTGAAACTATTAAATATATGTACTTGCTAATCCAGAGTTGATTGAAATTCGTGAGGAAAGTTAATAAGACACGTCATTTTCAAACTTGTGTCATAAATAATTCATTCGTCTGTCAAAGCCTTTGTCAAATTTTAAAGTCAAATTTATTATCCTAATACTGTTTTCGTAAATAGCCAAGAGTTATATAACTCGTTTCAAGCAGGACTTGAACCTGTTCCTGGAGTATTCGTACCTGTTGTCTAGCCACATGCTGTTTGTGGGGCTTAACACCATTTTCGGCACATGATATATCATACATGGTGGCCGGAATAATTTGGTGGAGAAAGAACGAGGAAAGAAAGAGGAAAGAATCAATGACCCACGGAATATACTGGCAAGCTTTCTCACATACGCACGCTGGTCGAGCCGAAACTCGAACTCAAGCGAATAGAGGTGACAGAGTGAGTGATCTGTAAAGTCGAGCACCTTATAGCACACGACCACTCGGGGCCCCTCAGCTATATGCACAAAACCTATATATATATATATATATATATATATATATATATATATATATATATATATATATATATATATATGTGAGAGAGAGAGAGAGAGAGAGAGAGAGAGAGAGAGAGAGAGAGAGAGAGAGATCCTAAGTGGGATCCAACTATTCTGCAGATCTGCATTAAGATTTTGTCTGATTAAGTTGTTATGTAATAGTCTTTCACTGATTAAGATACGTATTACTTTTGCTTATTACTGCTTATAAATTTGAATTGCATGTATTATTTAATATAACAGGTTTATGGATTTTCGTCTAATTTGCAAGAACAACAATGTTTAGTTCTATAGCTAATTCATTGTTGCTTGGATGTTTTTAATGGTACTATCAGCACATTATTGGCTATATCATGCCGAGAATATAGGATCTGTGTGCCCTTCGAAGGCCGGCTACCCAAGCTGGTCATGAAGGGGTACTGAACCCGCGACCCTTGCATCACTAGCTCACCTCTGTATCAACTGAGCTATCAATATATCAATGTGAGCGATTACTGGAAAGCCCTCTGAGTCAGTGATGATTCCATAATAAGATAGACTATAATTTTTAATAGATATGCCCCTTTTGCATAAGACATAGTGTATCCATCTTTCCCTATCGCGTGAATAGTCTCAAGTTACGATTACAGCTGATGCTTCATGGAAGTAACAACAAATTAGGAAAGTTTATATACACAAACAAGGGACATTCTTTAATCTTTCCGTATCGTATGTTTGACATCAAGGTCAACGTATTCATTAAAAAAAAAGACAAATGTATATGGGGAGGCGGTAAAGAGATTTAATGAAATAGTATGTGTTTTATATTGACTTTCCTCAAATACGTTCCAGGATATTTACATGAAAATATCAAATTTTAACTATGTACAAAGATAATGGCGTAGTGTTTCCTGTTGTTTATCAGAGGGCCACAGATAATGTATGAACCTTTTATTTAGCAAGATTCGAAGTACTCACAAGATCTTCACTGCTAGAGGACCGATTCACACATCATCCCTTGAAATAATGACCACATTAACGCCGTTAAAATAAGTTGAATACTACACCATTTCTAACAGCTCCCTTGTACAGATAATTATAGGTTACTGCATGTTATGTTAACGGCGAGCTGAATTAAGACATTTAGATCCTACAAGGTCAGCGTTGTTACAACGTATTTTTAGATTTGATAGCAAAAATTATCCTAGACACCCAAATGTTCCGGACACTTGTGACTACTGCTGTGACCAATAGTGACAGATGTAACTCAGTTCAATTGTATAATCAATCAACCAATAATGTATAATATGTTTTCATTTTGACAACCAACAGTTCAAAAAAAAAAATAAAAAATTGATGACCTAATTTTATAAATACAGTGTTCCATTTACAAACGCAGACGCCATAATAGATTGCAACCTTCTCTTGAGTAAATGTTAGTAAATTACAAAATAGTAGCGAACTACAATTGACTTTAATCAATATCATTTGATGTTAACAATGTATGAAGTAACTTATTAATTTGTTTAGATAAACTAAATTTCCATATGTCAGTTAGACTTTTTTACCTGTTGTGTTGCTTTTAACCACTAAAGAAATATGGAAATACAAACATGATGTCTAGACGTTTTGATATCTATCATTTGTTGGTGTATGGTGCGACCTACCTGGCACCGGTGGGTCGCCACAGGAAACAGAAACATAGTCTGAAATGAATTTTGTGATCCCTTGGCAGGTGGAAGGACGTTGAACCGCGCAGGCAGTTTCAAGCTAGAAATAATTATTTATCATACTCACAACTTCTCATAAATTATCTGCATTGAAAATGAACACACAAAGGTCAAATTGAATATATTCTATTAAAATTTGAACATTTATATAAAAAAAACCCGACTTTCTCAAGAAACTACGCTAGAACGTGATGTGAACTTGTGTTTGGTCTTGTTTTGGTGTGTTACGGCATTGCAGCTCAAGAAAGTATTGAGGCAATGGGAGTAAAGCACCTTACAAAAGGACACACAATAGTAGCCGAACCAGGTTGATGCGATGGTTGGATTCGAACGCGCGCCTTTCAGTTACGATTCTGACACCACTACTCCTGTTTCCAGTTACGATTCTGACACCACTACTCCTGTTTCCAGTATTCTCACACTGTGTTCTCAAATCCTGCTCAGATCAGAAAGGATCATTACCATGGAGTGTCCCTGTATATGGCACTTTACTACCGTTGCCTCTCTAATATGTTGTCTATCTGGTGCTGATATGCCGTTAAGCATTAATTAATCTATTAGTCACAATATTTAAACGATGATGATGATGATGATGATATTTGAGCTCAATGTCAGTCTTGTTTACAATGTGATTGGAATTTTCCGTTGGGGTGATTCACATTATATTATGTCGTCAGTCAAATGAAAATGTGTTTAAACAGGAATTTAGTGAACAAACAATTCATTCCTGTTTTAAAACAGTCTTTAGGAATCCAATGATAAAAACTTTTACAGTTGTTTTGTAATTTGAGAGAAATTATGTATTTAAAACATTCACTGGAATTTCTAAAGTGCTCTTTGGCTCTGAATTAATACATTTCTTTGGAATTTTGGTGAAAAATTCAAAGACATTGTGGATTGCACCTTTGTGGTATATCAAGACATCAAGACTACTGTTATTCATTTGGAACATTCCATGATCTGGCACTTGTGATAGGACATTTAGGATTATTTAGAATTTAATTCACAGAAACTGTAAGTGTCCCTGGAATTTGAACTTCGTATTGTAGAGAAATAAACTTCTCTTTGATTTTACTTAAATTGTATGTTTCACTTCTTTCTGTTGATTATTGTATGACCTAGAATCGTAACACTTCATTTGGACAAAACTTTGATGTATCCGTATTTGCAATAATCGCTGTTTGCTGTTGCCGCTATTGTTGCTGATGAAAATGACGACGATACAGTAATGGTGATGATGATGATGATGACTTTACTCATACCTTGGCATAGTAGATTCCACCCTTTCGGAGAAGAGCCGTGTTCAGTATCTAAAAAATATGTTTCATCATGTTTACTCAGATCTTCAGACCTAAACAAATGTATTTGGCTGAATAAAATCAATGCCGAAAATTTCCTTTATCAAGATACTTGCATGAACTGGAAGATATTTCGCTGAGTTTGCCTTAGTTATACAAGTCCCTTGTGATCTTACATACAGTAGGAAATTGTAGCTACTGTATATATATTTTCAGCAGATTTCCTAGATCTGTCATTTGACGCTAACATTTCAGTATTTATGAACCTCCTTTAACCAGATAAAAATCAACGTCGTATTGAACAATATCAATATTAAATTAGATATTCTATACAGATTTGAAAGTCTTATGACAGGACTACTGGATAGGATTTACAAAGGCCAAGATGAAAGATATCGCTGAACAAATCAAACATATCTAAAACAATAAGGAAACGAGAGTACTATGGGCATAATACAGTAAAAATGGAATCAAACTTTCATAAAATTATTTGCTTAATATAGTCGTGATTCTTTGGTTTGGTGACATCAACGTACTGATACCGTACACGAAGATCAGGAGAACGTTATTTGACATGACCGAAACCCTAGTATTTCCACCATCAGTAAAATAAGAAAGAACTTCTAGAGCTAAGATAACCTCAGTCAGAATGTACTATGTTCTACAAACAGGGAAATGAAGGCTTATTTGATTTGTTACATTAAACTTTTAAGGACTAATTAGCTACATACTAAGCAACCGTATAGCTGTCCTAAATTGCAGAGACTACTTACTAATATATGGGGGCACTCTAGCGACAATGGGACCTTAACGTTAAAATAGGGTCTTTGCACTTTGGTGACAGTGGGAATTTAACATGGGAATGGCACCTGTGGGCCAATGGGAATTGAACTTTGGTGACGTTTATGAGGTTTATAGGGTCAAAACTATTTATATGGTGATATGCATTTATAGGGGCAAAGGTTAATAGGGACAAACATTGACATAGAGAAACAAACAAATACACATCTAAACAAAGAAGATGGAAACACACAGAAAAGAAGACAGAGATGTTCCAAAGAAAGACTCACAGAGAGAATAGAGACTCCAATAAGAAAAGTCTATTGTATGGATACAAAACATTTATTCAAATAGATACATGGGCTCTCTGGCCTGTGCTTTGGTCTAAGCACTATCCATTTAATACATAAACATTTGGACATGAAACAAACCTATTTATCAGTTATTTAGTTCTTGGTTCTAGTAAACTACTTTTTGAAATTAAAGTTTATGCCTTCAAATAAACTCAGTTTATATACAACTTATTTACATTTCATTAAAGAATACCATTTTCTTTCAGTCTACATTAAATGTTCATTTTTAAGAGAAAGCTAAAACAAACAATGTAACAAACAATCAAACAGAACAAAGTTCATGTTTCTCTCTATATCCGTCACACACGTTGTTTAAAATCTGGTCAGCTACCACTTGTGTCCCAGCGTAGATGTTTCCCATCACGTACTCCCTTTCATTCGTAAATCTGCTGTTATATCCATCGTGCTAGGTACACTTATCGGTAAGCAGATCAAGTGCAGTCACTGTCTTCTTCCCATGGAGGTACAACGTATGCCATATGAATAGTCACTTTTCCATCGGTTATGTCAAATATTTCTCTCATCGTCTGCACGTCTTCAATAGCCCTAAAAAGTTTCGAAGAAGTTAATTCTGCAGGTGTACTAAACCCGAGACATACAGGAGAGTTCAAACTGTCGTGATACATAGATAGGCTCAAACGACCTCGATCTTTGACTTGGCACTGACGTTTGAGTTACTCTAACAGTGAGTCAAATAAGTCCGTAATGAAACCTGCTGCTTCCTCGGGTAGAATGTCAGACGCGAAGTCTTTAAATTTCACCGTGTAGGTGTAAGTTGTCGTCCTAAATTTTCTCGAAATCGTTGTATGAGTCATTTGGATGCTAAAACACTCCTTTAGGTCCACTTAGCCCTTTTCCTTCTTGGACGCACTTTGCTGTGACGGTATGGTGGTGGTGAAAGAAGCCAATGATGTTTGTTCCTTCTCTTTTTTCATCTGCTTAAAGTGATTCATCTTTCTCGGCGCTTATCCTCGTAATGAGATGTCGTTCTTGGAAGTCGTCCCCTTTTTATACTGGGTGATATCAGCGTGTTCATAAAGTAAAGTCTTGTAGTCTGGAAGTGGCACTGGTTGCACTTAGTTTTCCATGGTATTAGTAACTAAACAACTAAGAATTGGTACTGCATTAAGTGATGTGATCGTGAGGCACAGCATGGCACTAGAGTTTCTCATTAGATTTGAGTCTCTTGCTCCATACTTGCCGTGTGGAGTGATTCATCTTTCTAGCTGGACGTTTCTAGTCACAGTGAAGCACTGGTCTTGGACGTTTTACCCTTTATATTGGTGCTGCATTGGTGATGTGATCGTGAGGCACAGCATGGCACTAGAGTTTCTCATTAGACTTGAGTCTCTCGCTCCATACTTGCTGTGTGGAGTGATTCATCTTTCTAGCTGGACGTTTCTAGTCACAGTGAAGCACTGGTCTTGGACGTTTTCCCCTTTATATGCTGGTCCGTATGATAAAGTGAAGTGGATGGGAAGCCGAACTCTTTTCTGGTACAAGATTTGATACACTTTTTCCAAGCTCGACTGACGATTTGGTGTGTGGGTAAACGTACAATCTTGTGACGTTCGTAGGTGGTTACTCTAAAGTTTCGATCCTGTCCAGACTGCAAGGCTTCTTTCATCACGCCAAAGTTCACCACTCGACTGGCGCTATAATTGAGAGTCAATCCCTTCACTTTACACTCGGTATGCACTTCTCCTTGTGGGTCAATGTATTCGTAACCGTAATTTTTAGGACCGCAATTAGCAAAACTTAGAATCTTGTCGTAGGGGTGCTCGTCCGTCCAGGTTCCTAAACGGTCTCCTTCGATGTCAGGGTATCGGTAATCCAGGCGATCGATGTAGATGCAACTGGCCGTGTCAAAGTACAGGACGCGATCTCCTAATTGGTGTAACGCTTCGTACAGTTTTAAATGAGCACGGGGTGTCACGTAAGCCGCAATGATAACATTTCAAGTTTCTACAAAGTTCAGTTCTTCTTCGTAATTCACCAGGATCAAGTCCTTATAAAGGACGTCCACGTGTTTCATGTATTTGGTTTTGTCGTGATTCCTCTGGAAGTAGTGGGAAGGTTCTGTCAAATACTCCGTCTTGGATAAACACGGTCGTTGTGCCATTTTGCCCCATAATCAATTTAACATCACTTTGGAAAACGATCGCCTTCCTTAGTTTTTCTCCACGTGGTCTAAAATGATGCCTTCCTGCTCCAGGTATTTCTCTTTGAATTTCTTTTGGTCTTCTTGAGTGTGGCACCAGGAAGGATAGCCGCTGACATCTTGTTTCAGTTTTAAAAAGGAATCCACGTAGTCTGCGAAAATGCCTTTCTGAGTCTCGTTGCCCTTGTGGTACTGTTCTGTCTTGGGAAAGTGGTAAATTTCGTACACTTCTAACAGCTGGTATCCCAGGTCCAGAGCTTTAAACAATTCCACGCTGACCCACGTTCCTGTCAAGGCGCGTTCTTCCTGGCTGTGCCGACATGGTTGGTCTTGGTTGCACGTTTCGGCACAAACACCGCACAAGGGAAACATCAGTTTTCCCTGGCAATGGTGAGGTAAAATGGGATGGTACAAGTTCGTGGAAGGCAAGACTTTGCATTTGATCAATCCTTCATATTGTCGAATGTTGTCCAGGTCGATGTGTTCTGTCAGCAATTGCAAGTGTCCTGCGGAAAGTGACAATATTTGCACACGTAAGGATACAGCAAACACACGCCCAAGTATTTGATTTCTTCTCCATTCTCCTCGTCGGTTAAACTCGGGATCGGTTTTCAAACGGTGATCGTACTCGTGTTCCCACATTTCCACCACTTGGTATCCTTGCTGTTCTAACTTCAAGCGCCGCTGACAAGTGGCCTCGTACAAAGTTTCCAAGGTACGTTGTAAAAACTGACTTTTAGTGTCACGTTGAGTGTAGCAGATGGGACGTCCGTGAAATAAGCAGTCTTTAAACTCGTACACGATCTTGGGGTTTCCTAAGTCCCAGCCATCCAACGAATACGTTCCGATGGTCTTTTCGCCTCCTCCGTTGCGAGTATGTTGGATTCATTTGTCTTTCTTGTCGCACAAGTAATGTAACCAGCGTAGGACTTTGACCGAGTATTGACCATTGACAAAGTTCGTCGTTTGAGGGCTTATGACTGCCAGGGCATTTGCGGGCATGAATCATTGGAGGTACACTAAGGAACACGCTTTGGCAATGGTGCAGGCTTCTTTCAAAGGATCGACTCCTCCGTGCTCCATGAGCAGTTCTCGAAATTTTCCACAACAGCGCCCTAAAATGTCCACGTCGGAACGACAATACTTTAACATTTCTTCATGAAAGTCGAAGGGGTCCGAGGTGTGAGTCTGGCACCAAGCGTAGAAAGTTACTCGTTGTTCGGTGCGCATTTTGTCAGGGTCGTAGTAATGAGCCTCAGGCAAGTGGGGCATAACGGCGTGTTGATTGGCTTCGGTATTGAAAAGTGCGAAAAATAGCCTTTGGCCATTTCTGTCATTCCAAACGTTTTAGGCATTCGGTTCAAAGGCATGGCCAAGTAACTCATCGAATCTTTAAACTGCACTTGTCCCACTTGCATGTAGATGATTTTGGCTCCATTCAAGGTGACTTTTGGGTGTTCGGTGCCTTGTTACGTATAGTATTTAAGAAGAAATAGCTCATCGTATCCCGAGAAATCGTGAGCCATCACCGTGGCATAGCGATGGCAATTTTTAATGTTCGATGTCCTCTTGACTCCACGATTCGTCGATAGGGTCTAAGATCTATTGGGCAAGATCGGTCAGCGTGTTTGGTCCCCGAAAGATTCTTTCACGTCCTCTAGGATTCTTGCTGCATTGAGGGCAATGACTAAAGATAGGCTCTTGGATGCACTTCGATCTACAATGCTTGTGTTGCTCTTGCTTGTTATAGCCATGGTCACATTTCTCACAATAATAAATATATCCCTGGAATCCAGTGATACTGGTAATGGTATCGAAATGTTCATCGTGATGATAGACGTGAATGTATTTTCCGTCTTTGAAATTTTTGCCTCGAAACAACAGAGTTACGCGCACATCTTGAGGCTGTACTTTCAACGTGTAGAGTGAAGCCAAGACATCTTGCAATTTTTGCATTTCAGCAATGCCACAAGCGGTGTCTTTGGATATCCCCGCTTGTTGTACCATGAGTTCTACTTCTCTTTGTTCTTTGGCTCGGTCCGATCGTTGAATAGTTTTCCAGGCTCTTTTCCATTCTGCCGTGGTGTTCTTGTCGGCATACGTTCGTCCTACGACGATGGCACGGGCTAAACACATCTTGTCTTGAGGGTTGTTAATTCGGTCGAGGCTCTTTTTTGTGCTGCGAAGGTCGTCTACCAATAACACCTTTTTGCGTCCGGTCCCTTTGGGAAGAGAAACGTGGGCCATGAACAGTGTCGCTTTTCCGTCGGTGATGTGAAACTTGTCGTTGGATTGTTGCACGTGTTGAATGTTGTCGATGACTTTGGAAGGTGTCAATTCTGATGGGGTGCTAAGCTCGATCCAAGCAGGGGGACTTCAGATTGTCGTGATACTGGAATGTTTCAAGCGATCGTCTTCTTTGGCTTGACATTGCCGTTTCCGTATGGTTAACAAAGAATCCCACACATCGGTGATGAATTCTTCTGCTTTCTCCAGCGATACGTCTGACTTGAAATCTTTAAACTTTACCGTGTACGTGTTTCTAAATTTTCTAGAGGAGCGTTTCTCCGTCTCTCGAATGTGGCAATACTTTTCGGGTAATAGTGGTGACTTTTGGTTTGGAATAGGCTTTCTTAGTCTGGTCGCAGACGTGTAAGGTGTTGGTTCAGGTTCGCTCATGTCTTCGACTTGAGAGAACACTTTTCGTGTGTGAGGCGATATGTCACGTCGCTGCCTCTTACCTTCTTCTTCTCTCTCACTGAAATCGCTAGATGGTTTCATCTCGATTGCTGATTCAGAAATGATTTATCCAAGTTCATTCTCTCTGTATATATATCCCTCTCGACCTCTTGTTGTGACAATGACTTGGTATATTTTGCAAGGGAAAGGGACCGTCGAACATATAGGAACCATGGCTGACTTATGCGAATGACAACGGTGCCTCTTAAACATCTCATGCATCTTGACGACCCTTCGATTCAAACCCTACCACGAAAGAAAACGTTAGAAGAAAAAACAGACATTTGGTGGCATCAAGAGAACTAGAGACGGCACTGTGCCGTTAGGACAAGTACGTACTCCAGAAAACCACGCTACTTGACAACGATGTCTCCTTCTCTCTGTCACTTCTACTTTGTCGTTGACCACGATGTCTACCAACCCTGATTTAACATACGTTTTTCTTCATTTAATATTGTTTAAAAAAATACTAAACCCATTTTAAAAATAACTATATTTTTTCGACAGCAGCGACGACGTCTCCTCCTGCTCTTCCCACTGTTACTGCACCTACAAAGGTGATCTTCCCGAAGACCAAAGTATGAGACAGAGCAAGTAAGTTGTGAAGTTGAGCGGAGGTGTCTAAACAACAACTGCCAAGCCCCTATATTCCACTTCTGTTTGTGATAATAACTTGCGATACTTCACATTTTCTAAAGTGGAAATGTTTACAAGCCGTACAAAAG
>JAECUM010093278.1:0-161348 GCA_016617855.1 Megalonaias nervosa
AAAAAAAAAACATTTTCAAAAGGGTTGATTTAGATTTTGGCAAAAGACCTTCAAAATTATATACTGTTGTATAAACAAGGACGGAATTTTCTGTAAAATCAACTTGTCTTCTTGTAGTTCGTTAAACCAGACCCCAAACCTGTATTGATACAGGGGCTAGTATCATTTTTTAATATATAATACAAGGGATAACAGTTTCTCATTTCAGCTCTGAGATTCAACAATTTGAACTACAAAGTTGGCTTAAAACGAACAGCATTCCATTTTCTAATGCAAGTTTCCTCTGAATATTCCCACCCCATTTTTCATATTTCGCTACTTAGGTTGGGGTGTGGGCTCATTGCAACTGCATATCAAAAATTTGGAATTTGTCGCCACCGTGCGGTAGCGACATATAGTGGGCCTAGAAAATTTACACTTATATTATAGCGACTCATACCTGCATGAAATCGATACAAAAATGATTTATTTTCTCAGAAATTGCAAGTATTATAATCGTTATGTCTTTAATCCGCTGACAGACTAGACGAAACTACGGCATAGATGAAGCCTGACCTGGTACTCGCCATTTTCACTGCTAGTCACATGACTTCACAAATCTCAAAGGATGACATCGGAAGTCCAACAGTCATGTGATATCAACAACAAACTCCTTTATAATGTTGTTGTACAGAAATTCAATTATATTAAATGAAAGTCTGATACTTTTTGTAAAAACCAGCAATCTGGCCAGTCTGATTTATAAAGCAGAGAGCACATGTCAATGTGGTAGTCATGTGATACAACAACACTCCAGAAGTTGTTCTCGAAATATAAATATGGAGAATTTTGTGTTCTTTCGTTTTTGTATTTTTATTACAACTAGTAGACGACTTTCATTTAATATTTTTTTCTTTCTCTACAACATTTGAAAATGTGGGTTGTTAGATTTGTGTACTCATGCGACTAGCGAATCGAGAGTACCAGGTCACATTTCATCAACGCAATAGTTTTATCTTGTCTTTCAGCAGATTAAAGACGTAACGATTTTAATACTCACAATTTCTGAGAAAATAAGTAATTTTCATATCGATTTCATGCATGTATCACTCGATCTAACAACGTTTAAACTTTTCTAGGGCATGTTGGCCTCTTGTGATGCTAGACTGGTTTTCATACCTTTCAGGTAAGGAAGATACGGATATCGAGCTGACTTTGAAAATAAAAGTCTACTAGACAAATCTAATCCACTGAGCATTTGGATTGACTCAGCATATAATGTTTATTGCAAACACCCAAACGATCCAAACTGCACCCTCCAAATATTCTGGTTAGAACTCGATAATTTTAACTCACGATCAATTTAGTTTTTTCTCAATTACGTCATTGTTTCGGGTATCAAGTGGTCACGGAAAATTCCCGGGTTTTTCCCGACTTTCATCAATATTTGCGAAATTCAAGGACTTTTCACAGTCGGGAAAAAAATTATCATTTCTCCTGACTTTTTCCTGATAGCGTGGGAACCCTGTGGGCCACGAGATACAGTTCACCTGATGCAATTTTCACTGAAAGGTGTAGTATCACACTTGACACATCCAAATGTAAACTTGTGTAACTCAATGGGCAATAGTATCTGAGAAAAAAGACCAGTATCTGGGGACATCTGACTAATGATATTTATAAAAATAGTTATGTTGTACTAGCCAACATTTATGGCTAAATAAGGAAATGGGACTTTATTTCTTTTTAAAAGCAGTACATATCTATGTCCCCTCACCTATGCAATTAGGGGTAAATTTATCAGTTCCAAGATTTTTTACTATGGAAATACACAGTAGCTTACAGATAATCGAGTAAAAGCTATATCAGGGGAGGTAATCCACGAAGAGATTATTTAATCTTTATAAAGTGAGCTCTTCAATATTATATTGTATTTCAGAAAACAGAGAGAGAGAGAGAAAGAGAGAGAGAGAGAGGGGGAGATTGAGAGAGATTGAACACAAAACTCTTCCAAAAAGTTTATGGGGCATATTCCTCAGAGTACAACATTATAAGTTGTGAAAATTCTTTTTTGTAAACTAGATTTTACATGTTCATGCTAATAATGCAGAAGCTATGGCTAAATCTGCTTCCTTCCTTCCTTGCTATTTAAAAATTAACCAAGCACATGCATAAACATGGAATAAGAAATCTAAATCCGGGGAGAAGGATGGGGGTGTGTGTGTCAGAACCAGAAACAGAGCTCTATCAAGTCTCATTAAAGCCAATAAAATCTGACCCTTTGGATGCGATTTCTCCATTTAACAGCTATAGATGTAATTAATGCTTTCTCTTCTTACATTCAGCAGCGAGGTTGATGGATTTCTCTGTGTACTGGAAGCCATGGTATGTCTTTCATGGAGCTGTGAAGCTGCCTGATTTTGTGTTTCCTCTTGAATTCCAGTTTCATTGAGAATACTCTCCAGAGCTGACTCATCCTTCTCAAAATGCAAACCTGGGAGAAGAAAGGGGATAAGTATTACAAGGACAAATTCTAGCCCAAAAAATTAATTCATGTAAAAATAACATTACTGGTGATAATTTTAATGACATGTCAGATATTTTAAACTGGTAATATCTAGCCAAATTTACTACAAAAGAGAAACAAAACATTTATAGAATAAAGAAAAGTAACATGATTGGCACTTTATTTGCCTGCCCAGTCTTTAATAGTCCTCTTTGTGGATAACTGACATTTTTGTGTAGAAACCACGTTTTTGTTTTTTCATCCATTCTCAGTTTAAGCAAAAAAGACATTCTGATTCATTCCTATTCTTGATTTTTCATTCCTTTCATTCCTGCCATGAGGCTTAAAAGATCTAGGTGTGATTACTTTAGCTAAATAAGGACCTAGCTACATTGATAGTGAGGACTTTAGAGCTAAGGTCAAATGCATAGTCATTTTCAGCAGCATCACCAGATCCTGGTGATTTGGCACTTGACACAATCTATTTCATGTTTTCTCACAGATTTTAAGTAACCAGAAAATATAACTGCATTCTACAAATAGATTCAACTTGTGTGAGATTTTGTGTGCAACAAGGTCTAAATCATTGCATTACTGTAGTATCACTAATTATCATGGATTTAATTGTTGCCTGAACCAAAACTTTATAGAAACCAATGAAAAATTAGCCACATCTAATAAAGAAGCCCCCCATACCCCACCTCATTTTAATGTTTTTTGCTACTGTGTTTCTTTCTTAAGTTCAGCAAAGACATAGGTGAGACTAAAAGAGAATTCCAAGCGAGAATACTTGAGGGATATCCATAACCATGAAGATTCCCCAGTGTCTAAACATTTTAACCAATCTGACCACAACACAGACTGTGTTAAGTATCAGATAACTGAAATTAGTAAATCTGATCCAGAGCTCGCTAGTAGTACCTTTTATTGGAAAGATAGAGTATTTTTTGGGATACACCAATTACATACTCTACAGTTGGTTGGGATTAACATCTATGCATAAATGAGAGAACAGGCATTTTTAACTCAATTTATTATATTTTCTCCCATGAAAAATCGGATGTTCTGGCCCCACAGTGAAATTGCTGAAATTTTAAACTCTTTTGAGGAAACCGTGACGAAAATGTCATGGCTGTCTTATGCTCAGTGTTACAAAAATTTTGTCTACAATATAGAACATAAAGTGTTTGTAATCTATATAAATATTCAAAATAGTTTACTAGTAATTTCTTTGTTTATACCCATATTTAAGACATAGTTTCTTTAATTATGTTTTATCCACCATAGAGCAGTTGTCCAAGAAATCTTGGTCAGAGGATATTTTCTGCTGAAATTTCTTCTAATACCACTGGTTGTGTATGCTATCCAAACAACTGTTACAAGGTCTCTTAAGTTGTTTTAATTTTTTAACATAAGCAACATTTGTCAGTATTGAAAGGTTCATATGCCAGAATACTTGGCATCAAAGTTGGCCAAATTTGGTTAAGCAGTCTTTTATTCTAGATAAAGTTGTGCAATGTTTACTACTGTTTGTGGTGGAATCGCATCATTTGTACAAATTTCAAAGCCGTTTATGCCAATATACTTTTTGAACAGTTTGTCAGAATAAGTCCTTTAAATATTTTTTCTTCCATTTTTTAAATTGTGAACATATTTGATGGCAAGATGCTTTCTGTCAAATTCAGTGAATTTCAAAAGAGTGGTTTTTGACCAGTTGTTAAAGGTTTTATTTATGGCAATCATATTTTATGGCACATCATCTTTTGTATAATACTGAAAAATATTCATTCTAAGCTGCTTTCTATTATGTTTCATACATGGTTCACACTATGTTATGAAAATATTAGGCAAGGACTTTATAATATAAGGAAAATGTCTTGAATGTAATACCAATTGTAACCAAGATCGCCACTCCAGCTTTTCTAGCCAAAACAAACTGAAGCTATAAAAATCTGGCATTTTCACGAATGCAGCAACATCAAATCGACTCTAATGTGCAAACATAAATATTCCCGCAATGAAGACCAAAAGACTAAACTATGCATGCCAATGTGAGTTCACATGATTTAATGACCATGGATCATGCAAAATTATCTCATGTGATTTCGTAATGTTAATAGTGGACATTTATTCCTCATCACAACTCAGCCAATTCCATACCTCCATGCTAAAATAGTTTAAGGACTGTTTCAAGGTGTGCTGATTGGTATACTGACTTCCACTTCCTGTTTCCAGTGAGTTCTTCATTTATCGTACGAAAAACAAATAAAAATCTGTTAGTAACCATGCAGATAAAGCTGACATTACCAATGAAAAACTGAAAAAATATTAAGGACTTTTAATGAATTTTCCTTTTCTTTTAAAAAGCAAGTACTTTTGCTGGCCTTACTGAGGTTTAATAAAAAGAAAGCATATTTCCAATTTGTAAGGACATTTCCAATTTGTAAGGACAGGTAAGGACAGGTACAAACTATGTTCATAAAATTTTATTTGTCAGTTTTGGAGAAGACATTGTTTAAAGATTTATTCATTTTTACCAATGCCAGCCATATTTGATTATGAGTTGACATCATCTGTGTGCATTTAAAATGCCTTACCCCAAAATGTTTCTGTCAAGTTTGATCAAATTCTATTCAACAGTTTTGGAAAAGAATTTTAAAATTTGTATTTTTCTAGCAATGATGACAGTGATCATATAAATCTGAAAGCCCTTCAGGCCCAAATGTTGTGTCAAATTTGGTCAAAATTGGTCTGGTGATTTTCAATAAAAGTTGCAAATAGTAATTGTTGATGGATGCATGACGGATACAGGGCCATATCATACGTTCACTTGGTCTTTTGACAAGGTGAGCTTCAAGAGAGGGATGAGTCAGGAAAAGTTTTAAAGCAAAACTGTCAGTCTGTGAATATGAGTCATTAGCATGATATTTATGCTAAGGATTCTGGTGAATTATTCTATGGGCACACATATATATGTGAATGCACAGAATACCTGATTCTTTCTGCTCCTGTACATGCTCTGCCATCTCTTGAATTAATTCAGAATCGCACTTTGTTGCCTTGGGCTCATCAAATTTCTTTCCAATAATTCTGCTTGGGGTATATGCCTTTTCTACTTTCTGAAACCTGCGAACTTTGACAATCTTCCTCTGTTCACAAGGCAACTCTCCAAGAATGGTCCTGTCAGGACAGAAAGGTGAAGAAATATCTCCTTTGCTATTTTTTCTCTTCATTCTGAAAATTCAAGAATAAAAGAAAAAAGTGGGTTGGGGGGAAACTCTACATTTAAATTTTACTGTTAAACGAAATTTTATTTTATACACATGCCCTGGTCTAGTGGCATTAAAAATCTCACTTGCCTTGACTCAAATTCCACTTGCTCTAAAGGGCCATAACCTTTCACAATTATTCTGACAGAATGCTGAAATTGCTATACTTTAAATATTGTTGTAAAAACAAATACAGAAAAGTCTAAATTTACTCATTATCTCTGTTTATCAGCTTTACAAAATGGTATAGAGCATTGCATATACTGTGCATATCCTGGTCAACTAAAATTTCGATCTAATTTGATGTCATTAAAAGTGTCATTTTTTGCAAGTCCTGATGTAAAACAGTACTTGTGGCTCAAAATTAATGCTAATCTGCTAACCCAAGGTCAGTGATTTTGCTGAGATCATTAAAATCAAAGCCATCACTAATCCATTAAAGCAATAATCCTAATTTCAAGCCCTGCTTAGTACCATAATAATTTATACTTTAGTGTCTTCAAATAAAATTTGTCTGACTTTCCCACTCAAATTTTTATTTTATATCACTTAAAAAGGGTTCCTGCAATGTTTAAAAAATGTAATTCCATGACTTTTCCAAAACTTTTGCAAGATCTTTTTACCAATTTCAAGAGTACATAATATGTAAATTTGCGACCCCTAATACGTAATTTAACACAAAAACATATTTTAGTCAATTTAATTCAACTGCAATCTTTCTCTTTCTAGTACAATGATTTTGATTGGCAGTACGATTCCCAGATGTGGCAGTAAGATTCCCATGAATTAGGAACCCAATGTGGCTGAAATTTCTTTGACTCTTAGGTGTGTCATTTTTTATATATTTTCTGCCACAGAGTATGGCTTATATGTCTTGTAGAAATAGTTACCTCAAGACAGAGTGGCAACCTTACATTTTATCCCTCTACTTTTACATCAATTTTCCTTCTCTGAATTTTCCTCATGATCATCCTTGCAAAAATAATTAAGTAAACTCACTTCTACTAAAATATTATAATATACATTATGTCATTCAAATGCAAACACCAATTAATGTGATCGTTTAAAATGTAATACTGCACACGGAAGTTAATCCTCTGCAAAACCAATTAAAAAATTAAAGACTCCTTACTATCATTTAATCAGTTCATAACGGAAATGTCGGTAAAGTGTCTTTCAATAATTTTATTGCATGGACTGAAATAAAAGGGTTATCGCACATTTCTGGAATGAGTCAACACATGGTCCTTTTAAACATTGCTGATCAATCATATTAGATTTGTTTTGTTTGAAGTATTTCTAGTGGCTGATAATCTGATTGCTTACCCCAATATACGGTCAAACAGCCAAAGAACTCATAGCATGAGACAGCTATCGATGACCACTTATTGTATTATCACACAAAGTGAATGAATAATTGACAGATTCAAGCATTCAGAATGCATGGAGGGCATGAGTGGCCAGATAAAGGTTGTTGTTGTTGTAGGGTTTAACGCCATTTTTCAGCACAAGATAGCTATACATGGCAGCCAGCATAAATGGTGGAGGAAGAACCTGGGAAAACCCCGGAAAGAACCACCAACCCACAAGAAGCTACTGGCAAGCTTTCTCACACACCCACATTGGCCGAATCTGAGACTTGAACCCACGCAGACAGAGGTAGGTGGCAATGATCCGTAATGGTAAGCACTTTAGACTACTTGGCCACTTGGGGCCCCCCCGATAAAGGTAGATAAGTGATTACAGTATAAAAATTTGCACCTGTCTGACTTGTTTTGAAATAGGAAAGAAAGCACTTTTCCTGGACTAGTGCTTTGGAGAACATTACTTAGTCATAGTTAAAAAATGATTAGTATGGGACATCGGACTTGTTAAGATATTGGAAACAAAGAACTTTCCCAGATTAATGCTTTGGAAAATTTTACCTGACTGACTTTGAAAGTGATTAGTCTGGGATGTCAGGCTATATGATTTGATAAGCCCAGTTTAAACCCATTTGGTCATGAACAGTAAAATTTTGGACAACACATTCTTTTCTCCTCAATCATTGACATGTCAGTAAAATTATTTTCACTTTCAACTGAAATTAAATTGCAAATGTTATAGAGTCACTTGTGCCTCTCTTTTTCTCCTTTTTTTAAAAATCCAAACAATGGATACAAAGGTTTTGCAAAAGATACAGAGATGCCCATGTAAAGAGCTAAACTGCAGCCTCAGTTCATTCCATTTGCCAAAGTGGGACCGAAGTTTATTTTGTCTAATTAGTGTTAACTTGAATGATAATGAATTTTTGGTAAGACTTTCTTAAATGTACCAACATGCTTTGTAGAAGATTTTATATGAAGGACTTGTGTCTGTACTTTGGGTTTTTACCTTGGCTTGATCTCTTTTTTATCATTGTTTTGCTTATCTTTAGAAGTTCTGGAGCGAGACCGGATTCCTGGTGTAGTGAACTGAAACTCCTCTGTCTGAAAAAAAAGGTTCCTAAATTAACAATTTTACTTGTGAAATAAAGCAATTCTAAGTGTATATTTTAAATAGAGAAGCATATGGGCAAATAAGAAACCAGCCTTATTGGAAAGAATATATTTCATAGATAAACAAAAGACCCTAGTGGACTTAGCTCACCTGGCTGACATCCATCTATTATCCAAATGCATGAATACTTAGCCTTGCAATCAGGGTTAGCAGGATGCATTCTATAAATTTTGAATTCAAGAATGATGATAATTTATGAGGAAGTTGTTTGAAGGTTTTTCTATTAAGCATATACACAACCATATTTAATGAATTATCGGTAACATTTGTGTAAAACTGTAAGATCTGTGTATAGAATGCTTTCCGTTGAAGCTTGTCAAATTCTGGAATTCTGAGAAGAAAACATTAAAGGTTGTCTACTTTTAATGATCATGACTGTACTGGATTTGTAACATTTGTAAAATTTGAACTGGCCTTCATGTCAGTATGCTTTTGGTCAAATTTCGTCAAATTCTGTTATACATTATTTGTTTATGCCAGACTACTCTCTTTCACTAATGTAGGAGGTAATGCAGTGTTCCAGCTAGCAAAAATAGACAGTCCCCCAACCCCTCTGCCCCCACAATGCACCACTCTACTCCTTTCAGTGAACCCCTCTGCCTTCCTGAACTGCAAAATTGGTGTCTTTATAAACACATGCCTCATTAGTCAAATGGATGCCTTGTTTTTTCTTTTTTAAATCTGAATCACTGATTTAATCAATTGCAAATCACACTGAAACCAATTTTTCCTAGTAAAATATGTTTCTTTGAAAATACTTACCCAATCATAATACCTTAGAACTACCACTACCTCGCAAATCCAGCCCTCCCAGATACACTTTTAGCAAAAGGGAGCTCAAGTTTATCTGCATGGAAGTCGTGAATCTCTGTCTTAAGAAGCTGTCGATCAATCTGGAAGGGAGACCTGTTGAGCTGCAGATATAGGTCCTACCAGATCAAACTGGCCTCTCTGGGATGACAGATCTCAGAAATAAAAGCTAGAGAATGTGGACTCCGATCTCCATCCCACAGCCTGACTGATGTCGGTTAGTGAACAGTTCCATTGGGTTGCTAAGTTGGTGGCAACTGCTTGAACATTTGAGCAAAAGTGCTATATGCTGAGTGAATAAACCCCTTATTCCACGATGTGATATTGTGTTCCAATCAATACTCCTGTCCTATTATGAGAAGTAGAAAGAGGCATGACCTCCCATGATGCAACAGTTCTGTTCGTATTAATGAATCACCAGAAAGTCCGGACTGGGTCTTGTAGGTGGCCAGATGAGACAGAGGGTTTGTGACAAAAGTTTTGCTACCCGTGGAAGGGAGACAGTTCTCAGCGATGAAAGAGGATGCCATCATAAATAATGCTGACCCATCTTGTTGGAACTTGCATGTAAATCGGGTCTGCTGATAGGGCACATATTTCGAGAATTCTGCCTCCAGTTGCTAATGCCATGAAGAAGCAGGTCTTGTATGAAAAGGAGCCAAGATAAGTTCCACTTTGGGCATTTCTGGCCATGTATACACAAAGTTGGTGAGAAGGTTGGATAAGTCCTGGGTTTTTCCAATATCCTCTCTCCGATGATGACGAAAGGTGTCGGCGATCGTGAAGCGTTAACATTGGACTGTACTTGGCCAGAGGAAGAAGTTAGCTATCTGTGGTATCGATGCATGGAGAGGTAAGATATGTTCATTTGTACAACACTGGGTGAAACTGTGCCACCGACTTCATATGCTTTTGGAGTGGAGGGCTGTGCAGCTTCAGGGCTCCGGACAAGGATGAAACAACTGCCATCATGGTTACATAATAGATGAAGGAAAACCCGAATTCTACAGGGTTTCCAATTGATGAAGTAGTGAATCCACAACTCCTCCTGACAGAGCTGTGTGATGAGGATGAGGCTACAGGACGATTCCCTTACTTTCTGTATCACTTGAAATCAGAGGTATTGGGGGGTTGGTGTATGAGTTCAGGTTTAGAGAGACATGGATGGGGGCATTTGGCATTCCTTAATTGTCACAAACAGGCTCACCAACGGTCAGTCCCATCGGGTACAGATCTGAGTGAGAACCAAGGGATGGAGAGACCATTCCTTCTGTACTAGTCCAGTGTTTCGTGACAAAGGGTCATTCAGTGTGTTGAGGAGTACCGGGATATGGTGAACCTGTATGGATTTTTGAGGACAACACTTCAAAAAGTCCCACACCACGATGCAAAGGTCTGATGACTGGGGTCCTCCTTGTCGAAGATAAATCATCATTGTACGATTGAGTTCCTCCTTGTTGTTTGAGATAAGTTCCACACCATAATGCAAAGGTTGGGGGAGTGGGGTCCTCCTTGTTGTTGAAGATAAATCTCCATTGTAGGATTGAGTTCCTCCTTGTTGTTTCAAGTCCCACACCATGATGCAAAGGTCTGCAGACTGGGGTCCTCGTTTCTGGAGATAAATCACCATTGTAGGATTGAAATAATCCTTGTTGTTGAGACAAGTCACCACTGTAATGTTGTCAGACAGAATGAGAACTCCCTTGCCATCTAAATATTCTTGCCCCCAATGAAAGGCTTTCACAATGGCCATCCTCTCCAGGATTATTGATATGAAGATGTCGTTCCTGGGTAGAGCATGCACTGCTGGCATCCCGAAATGATGGTAGTGGGTTGGCTCCCTAGCCTTTCATACTTGCGTCGGAACAGACTGTAATCTGGAGCTGGTGGACACAGATGCATACAGGCTGTGAGCCAAGTTAGGTTGCTCCCAATTCCACAGATGGTGCCTCAATTAGAAGATTTTGAGAGGATGGTCCAGTGGGCAAACATGAGGACTCCATTCATGCAGAAAACACAGTAGCAATGCAGTAGAAGGTGACCTAGGACCATGATGTCTGCTGCTGCTTGGAGCAATCCCATGTGGATAGGATTCCTCGAAAGGTGCTACCATGGGTTGTTTCAATGCCTGATCCTGAGGGAGGCAAAATATGGTGCATGTATATTGAAGTCCATACCTAGGTGAATGAATCGTTGAGATGCTACTAGGTTGAATTTTCCTTGTTGATGAGAAGTCCAGACTGGTAACAAGGGCTATCATGACTGGTTAGAGCTAACTTGCTGATGTTGCTGCAGGATGTTGTCGAGGTAACTTGATGTTGCAGCCATAGAAATGTACATGCGCTATTACTCAATTTGTCAGACATGGGAAGACCATGGAGCCAACATTGAGCCTCAACTGGAGTGCCCTAACTGGACAGATGACGTTATAGGCAGATTGCAGAAACATCCTGGGAGCCTTATGAATAGAGACATGAAGGTATGTGCCACCTAAACCCACTGTGATGGCAAAGTCTCCTGCATGGATATTGTTCAAAATGTGCTGTGGTATTTCCAGTGGGAACCAAGGGGAGTGGATAAAAGGATTGAGGGTGCATAGGCTGATGATCAGATGTAGAGAGTAGCTTGCCATTTGGACCAAGAAAAAGGTGTGGAACAATTGATAGAACCCTCTCAGTGCTATATCTGCATGGTATGAAATTGCTGGAGTTTCGATAGGACAGCTTTCAGAGGTTTATGTCCTGTAAGTGGCCCTTGGGTCCTTTTGTTGATTCCCTGTACTATCCCTGTATTGATGCTGTGGTTGCGGAATGGAGGGAAACGTGTCTCCTTGATGGCTTGTTGGTGTACTTCATCAATCAGGATGTTAAACAGAAGGCAGTGGATAAAGGCCATGCTCTTAGCTTGAGACTGACTCCCATGCATACCCTGAGGTATTTTGAGTGGGAGAAGATAAGCTATGTTCTGTTGGTTGGGAGATAGGTGGAAAGAACAAAAGTCCAACTACGAAGTCACATTAACGATATTGCTTACTAACTGTGCAGTGCCAACAAAGGTCATCTGATCCATATGTATGGAGTGTGGCTATGTCATCCCCAATGTGGCGAGATCACTGTCAATGCTGGGGTTCCGAATGAAAAGCTGGTGGGAGTGTAAATGTTAAAACCGCCGACAACTGATGATGAAGGCAGGCCAGAAAGTACGTAACTCTCTCAGACTGCGAATGTAACTAAAGTCAGAACCTTCTGGTTGTCATAAAATCAACAGATGCTGGAACGCTGGTGCATGTTGTTGATGGAGTCGGAGGATAAAGCTCCAGGGGCTGGAAAAACATCCTTAATGGAGGTTCGGAACGCAGAATCTTCCCATGCCCTTGTGTAGGGCAGAATAGATGATGGTACTGGTAGAACAAGCAACATCATCTTGGTTGTGTGGAGTGAGACTACAGTCCCCTGTAATGCATGAGACTTACCCGACAAAGAGGGATGAAGTCTGTCACTCACTAAACTCACAGAATGCCCTGAATGAGTATCACAGGGTGGTATGAGTTAGACTAGTCCCTGCACATGTCTACAAAAGTTGGGTTTGACATACTGGAAGCTCGGGCTGTTATTGACTGAGCCCGTAATATTGATGTTTGGCCATTCATGATCCCTAGTGTATGGCCTAGGCTAGTCACAATGGAAATAGGCCATCAGTGTGAGGAGGATATTGTTAGGATCATCAGTTGGGACTGGTTATGGTATATTTGATCCATGTAACCTGTCCGCATGTCAACTGAATGAGAGGGAACTTGGCTGTTGCTAGCTCTGTCCCGTTCTGTAAGAGGAATCAAGCCGGACACCAAGGAGGCAAGATGGGGGAGTTCCAAAAATGATGAGTCTTGTGGTGGTGACTTGGGTGCCAGAGCTGTTTCCGAGCATGTCAAAGTCCGACACTGTAGTTAATGGGTAAGTTGAATTATCTTCCTTGTTCCAATAAAGATTAAGACAAAATCAGCATGCAGACTGGTGACGTCTTCGGTCTGAGATGTATGTTGTTTGAGCTTTGTTCATGGTTCTAATCTTAGCATATAGAGCAAAATGGATAAAGCTGTAGCTCTGCACCTGTACTAGAACGCAATGTCCATTCAGAGCTAAATCGTTAAAAGGGTGACACAGAAATTAATAAGTCGAACAAAGCAAGGAACCATACAGGTAAAATCTAATGACAATACCACCTGTTTATAAACCTGTGCGCCTACACATGTGATGTTTGAATACCATGTGGGTGCATAGCTATACCAAATGATGGTTACCTGGAACAAGTGGCGGCAGATGATTTCAATTACAATGCTTACCTGTAGGTAAGGTCAAGGACTGCCTGTCAAAGTCGAATCATTGAAGAATGGTGTTCCAAGGCTAAAAATACCATAGTAAAAAAACTCACCTTTATATACAATAAAGGATGGAATTATACATATATAAGGAGTTCTTCTGAGCATAAAGACTTGCACACATGTAAATAATGTAGCGGGAACCTAACTTGTGAAGAAGCATAGGCCACATGTGCTGATAAATATGATTTAAAGTTTATGCATATAAACATGACTCAAGGGTCGCCTATAGAAACATGCATGAGCTGGAGGTGACTGAATGAACCATGTACAGAGCGCCGACCAGAATGGAAGAAATACAGAAATGTACCAGAGCGTCTACATTACACACAAAACAACCTTCGTGTAAAAAGGAAGGTGCAACAAAATTCATTATGAGGCAATACTTATAAGGAAAAAGGCCAAGAGACCACCTGTACAAGTAAATACATTAAAGTTGGTGCCTGGATGTTACGAAAGCCCTGGTTATGAACTTGCTAAGATGTACCTGTTTGTAAAGGAATTACACATATATGAGTTATATGAGCACTACAGACTTGAAAGAATAAATAAGTACAGCACGAATTGACTATGAGGTCACTTAGGCTCCACGTGCAAGTACCTAAATATGTGATAACAATAAAGTGAGGCAACTTGTAAAGGCAGAACTTTGTTGCGATAGAAAGAGAGAAAAAGTTGGAAATATACATGGAGTATACTTGCCTTAGAAGTGAAGAACTCCAACTTGTAGTGGTATATCTTCCACATAGCTTCTGGTTTTTGTTAGGTCTCTCATGACGAGAGCATGCTTCTTGGCACAAGCAGAAGAAATAACTGGGATATTCTTACAGTATGCCAACAAGTCTTATATGTAAGGGGAGATCACTCTACCCAACCGCCAAATAGGTTGGCAAACAGCTTTTAGCTCCCTTTTGCTAAAAGTAGTATCTGGGAGGGCTGGATGTGTGAGGTAGTGGTAGTTCTCCTAAGGTATTATGATTGGGTAATGTATTCGAAGAAAAGGGTTCATACAGATCAGGAGAACTGAAATTCAATGACTTTTCAATGACCAGCTTTCAGTTTTCAATGACTACTCACAGTGTCAAGTGTTCAACTTCAGTTGCTAATGCAAGAAACAAATACCAAAACAATACAGGAATAAATAAATTTAATGATACAATAAGAAAAGGAAATGATATCTATAGTAATCTCATCATGACTGGGCCCCAGAATGTTAGCCAATGCTCTTTAGCTTCTGTACTTTCTCCTCCAGCTCTAACTCCAGTGCTTTAACTTGGTCTTCTTTTTCTTTTCCTTTCCTTCTGAGCCCATCTGACTGTGACAAAAGTGTTAATGTTCCTTTCTCTTCAACTTCGTCTGCCAATTTGTCAGCTGCCTGGAAAAGGCTGCTTACATCTTCCTCTAGTCTACACTTTTTGGACTTTAAATTATTGATTTCTTCCATCAATTCTCTTCACTTCAATACTCTCGCAGCTAATTCTGTTTCCTCTTTCGTTTGATCTAAATATTGCTGATACTATTGCTGGGCCCCACCTGCTGACAAAAGAAGTTCCTTTGTGATTGGAATGTTTTCTACTCCTCCAGCTTTTCTCTGCTGGTCTACAATGATCTGTTGTGCTACAAGGGCCTCTTTAGAAAGATTCTCTACTGTAACTTGCTTATTTATGGAGAATCCTCTTTCACAGAGACCTGTCAATGCGAAGAATAAGCAATTGTTCAATGACACTCCACAGTTCAGAAAAATTCTTATTCCTGGCTAATCTTCCGTAAAAAAGGATATCGAACCTGTCTTTGGCAGGGTCAAAGTCTCTGAGAGTCACCAGAGATAATATCATCACAGTTTTCCAAACTGGTTCAGTACCTGGTCACATATGCCTTCAGGCACTCTCCCAGCTTCAGACATGATGCAAAGGGTTCTTGTAAGTTTTGTGATGCATTGCTGTTTCCCTTCAGAGGTTGCCATCCGCTGTGGATCCAGGCATGACAGGCACTGCACAAAGGGCTATGAAATTAGTGATTTCTGTAGGAGCTTGGCAACCATTTTGACAAGAAATTTTTGGCAGGCATACCAGAATTCATACTTCATCTTGTCAGATGTGCTTTGTTTAGTTTGAAGCAATGTCTTTTGAGCACTGAACCCAATGTTGACTTCTGAAGCATCTACATGGTGTTTCTCATCTTCCTCATTTATCTTTACCATAGCAGAGAGTGATGCTGCCTGCTGCATGATTTCAGGGAAACAATGAGGACCCTGTAATGGTAGTGAAGACTTCTCGTTGTGCAGGTGCATCACAGAAGAGGGTAAAAGAGACTACTGAGAAAACCTTCTATCTCCCATCCTGTGCCAAAAAACTATTATGTAACACATGCAACGCACAACTGCCTTCTTTAAGTAACCATTTGCTTTTCAATCTCTGATTGCATGATTTGATACATGCACCAGTTTATATTTGGGCCATCCATGGAAAAATGAGCAAGGTTTGTGTGCTCCAGGTCTGTAAATATCAAGCTAAACTGGTTGTAGATGTCATCTGATGTAGCATGCCAACTTTGAGTCATAGAAGTGTGAGGAGACGGTGTCTCCATCCCATATTCATATGTATAAATCCATCTGTTTCTCCTGCAGATCTTTGTTCAAGCTCTCATCAAAGAGCAATACATAAATAGCGCCTTCTCTGATTTTTTTTTTAAAGCTGGGCTTTGAGGTAAGGGGTGATGCCTTAACTTGTAAGGTAGGCAGTCTTCCTTTCATTGCAACTGTACTGCATAGCAATCTTGCTGTCTGGAAACACTTACTGAAATATAGCACCACTGTCACTGCATGAATTTAAGCTATAATGACTGTTTACTACTTTTCAAGTCCATAATATCTCAACCTTCAGAACATCACTGTTTTGCATAAAACCTCCCACCGAAACTGCACCACTATTGTCAGCCATTGAAGTTGCAAAACCTGCTGAAATTGAAACCAGCTTTTCTGAAGCAGATGACAGTGATGATGAAGAATTAGATGTTTCTTGTGCTGACAGTATCAATGCTGACATCAAAACAGAGGGCTCATGTTTCTTCATAAGTTCCAAGTGTTTCTTTCCTTTTCAATGGATACTTAGAGCAGCAATGCCCATCCCTGCAGTATCAATGGTTTTCTTGCAAACTATGCAAAGCGCTCTGTGTTGCGAGGTTGCATCTTTCTTCAGCCACTTAATAAAGTCTTTGTCATGTAACCAACTATCGCTGAATGTGCATTTGCACCGGCATTTTCATATGATTGCTTGTTCAAAAATCTAGAAAACAAATGAACTGTTCTTCCTTGGCGAAAATTTAAAACTCAGTGAAGTGAAAGAGTGCACATGCATTAGTGACATCAAGTGAAGGAGGTGCTATGCATGATATCCGATTACTTCCTGTGGATTCTAATAACAGAGGAAAGGTTAGCATATGACGGAAAATCAAACTGTACTTCCCATCCAGACACAATGCAAAATTAATAACTTGAAAGATTTTCCATCATATTTTATTTTTATGGAAAAGCTCTCAAATTCACTGACTTTCCATGACCTAAGTGAAAATTCAATGACTTTCAATGACCTTTAATGACCATGGGAACCCTGAAGAAGAAATAGGATTAAACACACATGGCAGTTAAATATCCTTGTCTGATTGCTAGAAGAAGCATTTATCTTGTTAAAGAACACTAATCCCAAAGATGACTTCACTTGTTCTTCAACAATATTAAATAATAAGTGTCAATATTCTGGACATAAGCCAATTTGTTACATAAGATAAAAAAACAGATGCGATTATAAACCTTAACATTTAATAACAGTTCTGCAAGCAATTTATGCCCATGGTAAAACCATGCCAAATGAAAAACATAACTTTTGCAACTTGAAAATAAGGAAAGAAAAATTGCAAAGCACAACCATTTGCAATCAACAACTCTTCCATGAAAGCATTATTTTGCATCTAATTTTTCTTGACAAAAATGAGGCTATCAGTACTTATCTCTACCTGCCATATTGGCTTCTAAAAATCCTTGTGGTCAGCCCCACTTTGATGTGGAATGAATAATTATTGAGAGGATATACATATACTTGGTGACTACAATCAGAAATATTAAGTTGATAAAGATAAAAGTTGTTGTGAAGCTGGAGATAAAACAAATCCACCAAAAGCTAGATATAACCACACATGAATATACATCACAGGTGAGACAAAAATTTGACACTGACATATGCTGACATCAACAACAATGCAATCCAAAAATGATGCAGATGTCTCATTTTTACATCGCTGGCAAGACCAAAAGATGTCTGACACAAAACCTGACTGGACAGGTGGATGGTCATGGAAAATATAAAAAAGACAACATGTCATAATGATAACTCCACCAGAATCATATCCTGTGGTCACAAAAATTAAATGTCTTTGTCATAAAATAATGCCCAATGTAGAAAAATGAGCTCTTTTTATCCACACTTCCAAGTTAAAATTCTGATCTACTCACAGATGTACATGGTTTCTTTGATTCAGCCATTGCCTTTTTCAGTTTGGTATCCCACTCCTCATGGAGACTGGCAAAGTCTGGGACAGGGCGGACCTTGGGAGTCTTTCTGATGCCCTCATTGTTGGTCAATACTGGAATTTTACTGCTCCTGAAACCATTAGTCAAATAATTATGACCTTCTCTGAAATGAAGGTAAATAAACACTATACTGTCAATCACAAGCAAGAAATGTAGCTGCCTGAAGACAGTCAAACCTGCCTACATATATTTATTCAGACATAAGAGATCTTAACTTGCTACTACTCTATATGACCAAAACTGAGTGATGATGAAGTCAAACCAAGGTCACATTACCTTTTCCTTGATATGATTATGCTGTATTTTGCTGGATATATGCACATATCTAGTCTGAAGATTGTGCAAGTAACGGGGTCTAAATTACACATCCAAATTATATCAATGATGCACGAAAAATGGGCCTGAAGATTGTGCAAGCAACAGGGTCTAAATTACACATCCAAATTATATCAATGATGCACGAAAAATGGGCCTGAAGATTGTGCAAGCAACAGGGTCTAAATTACACATCCAAATTATATCAATGATGCACGAAAAATGGGCCTGAAGATTGTGCAAGCAACAGGGTCTAAATTACACATCCAAATTATATCAATGATGCACGAAAAATGGGCCTGAAGATTGTGCAAGCAACAGGGTCTAAATTACACATCCAAATTATATCAATGATGCACGAAAAATGGGCCTGAAGATTGTGCAAGCAACAGGGTCTAAATTACACATCCAAATTATATCAATGATGCATGAAAAATGGGCCTGAAGATTGTGCAAGTAACGGGGTCTAAATTACACATCCAAATTATATCAATGATGCACGAAAAATGGGCCTGAAGATTGTGCAAGTAACATATCTAAATTACACATCCAAATTATATCAATGATGCACGAAAAATGGGCCTTAAGATTGTGCAAGTAACATATCTAAATTACACATCCAAACTAGATCACTGATGCATGAAAAATTGGTATGAAGATTGTGCAAGCAACAGGGTCTAAATTACACATCCAAATATGATCATTGATGCATGAAAAGTGGGTTACTATTACCTACTTTTGATATGGTGATATAACATTCTTCAGGATGCATATACACATCTATTTTTAAAAAGCATTCTTTTGTAAATTTGAATTGTTTTTGGAAAAATATGCACAGCTACTGGTGGAAGCTGTGATGTCACTTCAAGATCAGTGGTGCATCTTAAAATTTGTGTCACTATCAGTGTATTAAGTAAAAATTGTTAGAGCAAAATGCTCTGAATGAATAAAACAAATCACACAAATACACTACAGTGCCTAATGGCCAAGTGATCTAAAATATTTCCCATCAGTAATTTCCTAATTTTACATTGCAAATATGGCAAAATTAGAGATTTGCACAAATTCAATGACTACAGTATTCCAATTTACAGTATTAATGACTAACAATAAGGCTAGTTCTTGCATGTTGAGCCTACTAACAAGGTTGGGGAATGCATGTCAAGCCTACTAATAAGGTCAGGGAATGCATGTTGAGCTTACTAAAAAGTCTAAGAATGCATGTTGAGACAAACTAACAAAGTCAGGGAATGCATGCTGAGCCTACTAACAAGGTCAGGGAATGCACGTTAAGACTACTAACAAGGTCAGGGAATGCATGTTAAGACTACTAACAAGGTCAGGGAATGCATGTTAAGACTACTAACAAGGTCAGGGAATGCATGTTAAGACTACTAACAAGGTCAGGGAATGCATGTTAAGACTACTAACAAGGTCAGGGAATGCATGTTAAGACTACTAACAAGGTCAGGGAATGCATGTCAAGTCTACCAGCAAAGGGCCAGGATCTGTATGTCAAGCCCATTAATAAGAGGGCCAAGGCCTGTATATTGAGCCTACTATCAAAAAGGAAAGGGTCTAGATGTTGAGCCTGCTAACTAGGTCAGGGCTTGCATGTGAAGCTCACTAACAGGAAGACCAGGGCTTGCATGTCAAGCTACTAACAAGGCAAGGGCTTACATGTTGAGCCTACCAACAAAAGGCCATGACCTGCATGACAAACCTACTACTAACAAGGCAAGGGCTTACATGTTGAGCCTACCAACAAAAGGGCTGCATGACAAACCTACTAAGAAGAAGACAAGGGCTTACATGTTGAACATACCAAAATGAAGGCTGAGGTTTGCATGTCAAGTGTAATAAGACTAGAACTTACATGCTGAGCCCACCAAGAAGGCCACAACCTGCATGTTGAATCCATTAACAAGACCAGGGCTTACATATTGAACCTACCAACAAAAAGGACAGGGCCAGCATATTAAGCCTACTAACAGAAAGACCACAGCTTACATGTTGAACAATAAGAAAGCCTGGGAGTCTCTCATCACAAAAACACTCCCTGGGCCCATATGTTGTGCCCACTAGGGAGATTAGGGTTTACATGTTACAAAAGGGCCAAGATCTGTATGTCAAGCCTATTAATAAGAAGGCCAGGGCCTACTATCATGAAGGAAAGGGTCTACATGTGGAGTCTGCTAATAAGGTCAGGGCTTACATGTTGAGCCTACCAACAGGAAGTACTGGGCTGGCATGTCAAGCCTACTAATAAGAAGACCAGGACTTACATGTTGAGCCTACCAACAAGACCTGGGGCCATATGTCAAGCCTACTGTGAAGAAAGATCAGAGGCTTATATGCTGTGCCTATCAACAAGAAGGCCAGGATCTGCATGTCGTCCCTATTTACAAGAAGACCAGGAATATCAAGCCTACTATCAAGATCTGGGCCTACATATCAAGCCCACATGCATGTCAAGCCCACCAACTAGGCAAGGGCTTGCATGTCGAGCCCCCTAACAAGGGAAAGGACTGCATGACAAACTCACTAAAATGGCCAAGTTCTGCATGTTGAGCCAACTAACAACAAGGACAGGACATGCATGTCAAACCAACAATTGTACCATAGCTGTAAGAGGTTATAAGCTTCAGCGGACAAGTTCCAGAATGAATTGTCTCAGCTTTATAATAATTCATTTTCAGTAAATATAAGAAAATGAAAATACTTTAATAAAAACCTTATTGTGAATCTTGTTTTAACTAAAAGCTTAATAATCTGTTGACACTGAAACTACTGTTGCCACCATTGGCAAAAAATTGACAATGTCTTGCATTCATACTAATTTGTGTTTGCTGCAAAACTTAAATAGTTCCAAATAAAAAATTTTGACTGACACAAAATCCTAATTGGTCAATTTTACTGTAAATGACCTTAATACAATCAACTTTAGCCTTTCTATCAAGCCAAAACGAAAAGTTGACACACCTATTACTATCAGTCACTTTCTGGTAGTAAGTTTCAGTCTTGGGAAGAAGAGTCAATGCCCAGGATGGTTACCAATTTCTGAGTGGAAAGCTCATTACAACTAATTGGCTATGGTCTGCATGTCAAATCCATGACAAATGCATTGCCATAATATGTGACAGTAACCCCAAGGTCAAAAGGGAGAGTGAGCATGTCACAGAATGAACTGTGGTTAATTCATAACCCATCATCCAATGGATAAAAAAAATTTACATATATTTCAGAAACATAAGGAAATGACAAACTTTAACAAAATTTTAAATTTTTTCTTTTAATTTGACCCTGACCACAAGGTAAAAAGTGAAAGCAAGCATGTCACAGAATGAATTGTCTTTGCTTCATAATGCATCATCCAATGAAAAAAAAATTGATCTAAAGGTTTAGGAAATATAAGGAAATGTAAAAACAAAACTGAACCACAAATTTCTACGAGTGTGACCTTGACCCCAGAAATAATGGGGCATGAGTGCAAGTCACAGAATGAATTATCGTATGTTCATGCTAATTGAAAACTGTTGAGTCCAGCTGCATCACTGATATGCGCATCTTTATAATATTTACCAAGTCTCATGGCAATCTGTGAAAACTAGGTCAGGACTAGTTTCATTCACAAGATTGTGTGATGGACAGAATGATGGATAGAGAAACACAAGGACAGCCATGTACCCTCATCTATACAGAGGCAGGGGTATCAAAATTAGCTGTATTAAATAAGTCATAATAAACACTGGAATTTCCTTAGGTGAAACTTTTACCAGGCACAATGAATTTCTACTAAACATGTTAAGAAAGTTAACATAGTTTCCTCTATGGTGTTTGCAATTTTGTTAAATTAAAAAAGAAAATAAATAAATATATATATATATATATATATATATATATATTTGTATATCCAATGAACATTACCTCCGTTACGAATTTACAATGTAATTACTATGCATCATTTCCTACATGAAAGGTGTGCTTTATATATGGTAATATGTATAATGCACTTATCTAGGACACGTCTTTCAGTGTTTTAGGAAGTGAATTTTGTTACCTGCATTGTGTATTGGAATATGCTGACTCACAATGTTTTGACACGATGTGATAAACAGATTTGGCATGTATTGTAACCTTGCATGATTAGTTTGTGCACATTTTACGTGTTAGTCATAGCAGTACACCACTCCCTCGATAACTCATGCACAACGGGGTCCAAAAACATTGACCGCGTTATAAGCAAGGGCGCGAGTTATCGAGGGACCTATAACAAACAACAAAACTAACAAAGGGATCGACGTAGAGGAAAAGAAGGATGGGTTGGGTTGGCATGTTAGTATTGAATATTCAATTAATAATCGTGCTAAGATTAACTGTGAATAAATATCTCTTCATAGTGGTGTAATTTGTTTACTTTTTTCCTCAAAGAGCAACATTAATTTCAGGATAACTTACAGTATATTGAGGAGATCATCAAAACATTATTCTACATGGTTTCCGTTCGCTTAACACATGTACAACTTCGCACACTGTGTACTACGTAACAAATTTTTGTGTTGAATTGGATAAATTCTAGTTTTATTGCTTGATCCAAAGTAGACTTTTTTTTATACAAAAGATCGACACTCATTTCGAAAAAACAATGTCGATCGAACGAAAGGTAGATTTGATTGTGGTAGAAGTAAAATGAAAAAAAAAAAATAAATTTACAAGGGTTAACCATTACCAACAGGAATTTAATGGGTCTACAAATTTAAAATAACGTAAATTAGAACACGATAATACTTGCAGTTTGTGACACGTTTGACAAATATCACTTCACATTTTGAAAACATATGTTCATTTTTTTTGTGTGTTACTCTCTTTGATTTCTCTGCCGCCTCTGTGTGTTGTTCACGGATGATTATCTCTCTGAGCTGGTATGGATAATTACATGCGGCTTCCTGATTCGCTGAGCGTATTTCTCCCGACAATGAATTTTGTTTAATTCTATGTCGGCGCTAAAATCTCCAAAGATATCCATGGCTGGCCCTAAAATGAGATTCATTCTCCATATTTTTTGCCATTTTTTCTGCTTGGGCCTTGAGAATTGTTCCAGAGATGGGAACACCTTGTTCACGTTGCTGTGTGAACCATGCGTACACAGCATCATCTAATTCAGTATCGTTTGCAGTCCGTGTTTGTTTTCGCTTGATCCCGTTATCTGAATCAACATCATGTAAATAATCCCGAAGTTTCTGCTTATCCTTAAGACAACCTCTAAATGTCGACTCAGCAATTGTTTAGTTCATTGCAAACGTTGGATCTCGCTTCGCCATTATGAACCCTATCTATGATGCACAGCTTTTCAGTCACTGAGTACACCTTTCACTTACTTCCTTTGCTCTCCATGGTCACATTTACAAATGATTAGGATACATTACTGATATTATATACTTTAGTGATGTTAAGTACATAAAAATGTGCAACCATTTTCGATTGGTCAAATGAAATGAATTTTGAGAACGGTAATGACCACAAGAACTTATGCTGCTATTGGCATGCCTTTGAATTTTTTTTAATTGTACTTCCCTTGCTTGATTTGATAGAAAAGACATATTCAAAGTGATAAAACAACACAGGTCTCTTTTAATTGATTTTTTTAATGCAACAAACACTTCCCCACGTTGTTGATCAAAACAAAGCTGGCATGTAATTAGGTTCTCATAGAAGTACTCACGGGTTTCGATGTGACGGTCGATTGACTCTTTTCATAGAAGAGAATATGTTGCAATTATAGTGTTTACACTGAAGCGAAATTAAAGGATTAGAACGTGAATTTCACATAGCAAGACATTTAATTGGTGTTTATTTCATTCTCTGTTGCCTTCTGTTAGCATTTACCAGAATTTTTCGTTGATATCTGTTTCACCAGACTGTTTATTTACAGTGTATTGACAACTATTTCTCTCAAAAAAACCCAAACATAATATGTGATATCTTATTAGAACTTGCAAATTTCACAATATGGATTCTATCTTTACGGGCAATAATCACCATTTCCAATGATAAAATGAGCTACCGTATTTCATGTATTTTTCCGTCCCTTTAATTTTTCGTACACAATGCAGTTATCAAAATAATAATTATTTAAATGTATCATAATTTTTCGTACATATCACTTTGTATTATTTGAAAAATTCGTTAAATTATCGGACATAAAATTTCCACTAAGAAGATTTACGTTTGCAAAAAAAGATCGAAAATACCGTATTCCTATTTTGTTTTTACAAAAATTAATGATTAATAATTATTTTTTCGTGTACAAAAATTTACATAAAATACAGTATGTATCAAGGTTCAATTTACCAATTTATCAGTTCTTATCGCGATTTTTTTCACGTTCAGCACATTTTAAAATATATTTTCTTTGGGAAAAAAATCGGGAGCCATGCCAGACACCGCGTTATAAGCGGGTTCGCAAGTTATCCGGGCACGAATTATCGAGGGAGTGGTGTATAATGAATTACCTTATATCATGTATAATGCAACCAGCATATGGTCAATTTATTCCATACCACATGTTTTGCTGTGCACTTGCTGCCAATACATACTAATCTGCCATTTGCACTCTTTAGGTCAGCAAGCGCTATGGAATCTGATATGCTATTGGTCACATGACCTTTTTCTATAAATAGCACCATGTACATGTACTGTAGAGCTTTGCTGTTATCTTGTCCAGCGTTCAGAGCAGACAGAAGTAAAGCAATGCGTGATGTTGTACCCATTTCATATATTCTTTAATGTCTCAAGCTATGTTAGATAAACATAGTCAAGTTGCAATGGTTAGTTCTAATGAAATTTTGATATGATTGCTTTACATTACGGGGAATTTCAGAATTTATTTATTATTCATGAGGAGATGTCTGCTACCATATTGGTTGATATGATTTCACCTTCAGTGGATTATCACCATGATTAACCTATGTAAATGAAGGTGAGAGATCATTACGATCTATATAATCCTGGGAAACATTGAAACTGTTCCCTCAGGAACTGACATATAAGTATATTAATGTTAAGTCGCTACTAAACCATCACTCTTCACCTTCATTAGTAGGCGAACTCGCGTTGCACCTTCACCTTACGATACTCAGCACCTTCAGCACCAGAAGGTTAATACTTCACTTTCACCTTATTCACTGCCCCGACTTAAGCAACATTTTTCTTGTACTTCCATAACGTGAATACCATATGATATAATTCATTACAAATATAGTCTTAAATCCACTCAGAGAGAGGTGGAGAAGGTGCAATTATCTTTGAAGCTCCATTGCACCTTCCCCCACAGGAGTCAGTCACCTTTGTCTCCCGTGATTATCTGGCTTACATAAATCTGGTATTAAATCTTAAATGTATATGTGTATTCAATTGAATCGACATTCAGTAATTGCATGTTCACCTGTTCTTGTACTTAAGGTAATTTACAAATAAATACTTTCTGTGTTTATTCTATACGGTCTTTTGTTATTCTTTCTAATCAAAAGCTGGACAGGAGGACCCAAAAATATTGTAGCCCAGATAGAGCATTATATCATCTGTGTTATATCACCTTTTCTTTTCTGGAGGGATGTTTTCTTTGGATCTCTTTCCAGTAGTCTTTACTGATTCCATCATGAAGTACTTTAAAGATTACTGAAAATAATGAATTAGAAAATCCTAACATGACAACATACATGAATTTTAAATCCTAACATGACAACATATATGAATTTTAAATCCTAACATGACAACATACATGAATTTTAAAAGCTAACACGACAACATACATGAATTTTAAATCCTAACATGACAACATACATGAATTTTAAAAGCTAACATGACAACATACATGAATTATAAATCCTAACATGACAACATACATGAATTTTAAAAGAATCAAACAAATTACAAGTCTTGAATATGAAACTTTCAAAACTTGTATTTATTACAAATGTTTTTTTGGTGTTTTTTTTTTTACAGTTAAAGATTATACTCAACTAAGACATGAAACCTTTCTGCTCAAGTATGATATGATTCATTTTCATTCCAAATGCTGTATTGTAAGTCTGGAAAAGGTCAAGAGCCACTACCACATATTTTTACAGCTAAAATTTGTATTATCTGGAATGATTAAATATATATGCACAAAACAGTAACAATGATACAATGACTGACAATGTCTAAAACGCAATCCTAAGTTTCACCGATGCTGTGCAAGGAGACAAAAACAGATGGTAACATAAAATTAGACAGGGTTTCCTATGTCTTGATCTGTTCATTAATAACTTACTATGTTTGTGTGAAATTTCTCATTCAAATAGCTACATGAATCAGGTCAAAACTAGAGGAATC
Organism: Megalonaias nervosa; assembly: GCA_016617855.1. Taxonomy (NCBI): domain Eukaryota; kingdom Metazoa; phylum Mollusca; class Bivalvia; order Unionida; family Unionidae; genus Megalonaias; species Megalonaias nervosa. The sequence continues at coordinate 26,754 of JAECUM010093278.1, forward strand.
GTGAGCAATTTCATCACGTAAATATGCAACTAACTCTACTGCATCACACTCCTACCTGCATCATGGAAATGAGTCTAGAGTAACAATGTGAAGAACTCTACCAAAAATAAGTGTGAGTATAATAATTAGTCAACATAAATATCTTTTGATCGTGACCATTATATGTATAAAGTTTCCGCAACACAAATTCCATCTGCATGATTCTGTCTTAGATTACAATCAGCTGCAAGACAAAAAGGGCAATAACTCTAACACTGAATGAGCACTGTGATTTTTTCATCAGACCATAATATTTACAAAGTTTCATGGTGATGCTCTGAAAACTGTTAGTCTAGTTGCGTAATAAAAAACAGATGCCAACCTATTAGCATACTAATCAGGAATCAGAGCATAAATTAACATAAAAATAAATGAATTATCGTAGCATGTCCAAAATGAATAACATGTTTGTTAAAGGTAACATACTTTTCGTACAGAGATGTTGCATCTTTGTATGAGCATACAAAGACCTAAACACATAGTAACAACTAAGGCCAAGTGAAAATAAATGGTGCATTCATTACTTTGAAAATCTGGATATTGAATTCCTTCAACATTTTTGGATATAACAAAAAACATTAGTTTTTTTCATGAAATATCTCAATATTCTTTATTACTTCATCTCTGCCACCAATTTTCACCTATTTATTGTGTAGCAGACTAGTTTCTTGTTCTCTTCAGTTTGTTTTTCAAACTCATATACCAGTCTATAACACTGGTGCTTAAGTACTTTCGTGAATATAGACATCAACACTGAAATCTCATTCTCAAATTTTTTTTACAATAAACTTTCTGGAATATAATTCTGAAAGTGGAATTTTCACTAAAGTGTCATGATAATATTGCAAAATGTTGAATGGTTGGAATATCTGCAAAATATAAGCAAAGTGTCACAGTAATCAGAAACTTTGTAGTTACTTTCATTCACAAGATTCCATCACAAACTGCATTCAGCTGCAATAGCAAAAAACATGAACTCTTACAAAAATAATGGGAATACAAAGATTTTCAGCATGTGCATCTTTAGACGATCACCATAATATGTACCAGGTTACATGGCAATCCATTAAATATACTGGATTCTGCTGCAAGACAAAAGGGGCAACAACTCTAACAAGCAATTGCAAGAGCAGTTTTGTATTGATAAGCACATCTCCAGAAGATGGCCATATCATGTAGAAAGATTTATGGTGACCCACATAAAACTGTAAGACTGGTTACATTCAAAAGAATCAGTCACATACTGCACTCAGTGCAAGTCATAAAGTACAGTAATTTTAACAACAATTATGTCTCCCATCCTTGGGTTAGGGGAGACAATTGACAAAGGTATAAAAATCTGACTGAATCATCTACATACAAGAAAGCATATTAAATTTCATTTGTCAGTTTGTTTGCTTAATTGTACTTTGTTCACAAAATGTCCAAAAATTTGCAATAAACTGAAAAACTGCTGTGATGGCCAGAAAAATCATTTAGGTCATTTACTTACAGCCATGATAAAGGGTGTGACATTTCACGGATCTAGACAAAAAGCTTTTGTAATATGGTACTAAAATGAATTTGTGATGGGCACAGAGACTCATGAATGTACAGACAGACTGTGGTAAAACATGCTCTTTCATTACAGTATGGTCCATAACTTGGTCAATGTTAAACTAAAACTACTACTATCTGTATTAGAGTGACATACATGTTGAAGATCTGTTTCTGTGTGAATCTTGGTTCTAGCGATGAACAATTAATGGATGAGACTGTCTATGGCAGCAACTGAAGATGTTTTGGAATCATCTAGAGCAACCTGTGTGAAAAGTAAAATGAGCCTTATTTAAAAACAAATGAAATGTGATTCTTTAAATGCAATCCTAGAAATGTTCCTGGTCGACTTAGATATACAAAATGCATGCTTGATGTATGCCACTGTTCATGAAAACTCAAGTGAAGCAACCTAGCTAACTTGCAACTGCAAATCACCATGCTTTTTCTTACATTTTCACTCCACTACACCCACCCACTCCCTCTTCACCCCTCACGGGTCAGAACCTGAAACGTTACATACAGCTGTACACAATGTGTCCTCTTGCAATGACTGCATATATCAAGTCTGATTCAATACATCTGAAAATGTGAATGTAACCGAAATTATGTCCATTTGGACTCCAACCTCTCCAAAAATACAGTCTCTGGAGTGGAACGTTCTCAGCCAATATGATAAAAAATGCTTCATAAATATGACTATATTTGCCTCATAGTCAATCAAATTCATCCAACATCTTGATGACATAATATTTGTAAAAATCTGAGCAAAATCTGATTAGAAATTTTGTTGTTAGAGTGCTGGGTTAATTTTAATTAATATTTGTGGATGTCTCTAATAATCATGATCTACCATAATCTTAATGAGGCTAGCTGATTTACCAAGCTAATTAAAAAAAATCATGTTAAAAAAATTTCCCCTGAGCAGTAAAAATCTCAATCAATCTAATGAAAGGTCTTGCACATAATGAAACACACTGGACATCACCTTAATGACATAAACATAGTTACCAAGTTTTATAAATATTTCTTCAGCAATAGTTACTAAATTGCTGCCCATCTCAGACAATCAGATGTAAGATGACTTCATATAATATGTGCAGATCATGCTCATAATAAAATTCATTGAAAATCATGATGACAAGTCTTTTCACACATACCAAGTTTGATAAAAAATTTATTACAAACCATGATGCAAACCTGTTGACTAACTGAGCAAATCAGATCCAAAAACATGTCATTAACATGTCTGAATCTCACTCTTAACTGCAATCATCTGAGATCTTGGTAATTTACATGGGAAAGTTATTTTTACTATGCTTAATTCAAAGTAGATCAGACAAACAGTTTGTAAAGTGGTAAGAAGCTCAACTAATTACCTCATTAATATGCATGGCTCTTGTTTATTATCAGAATTATATGAGATCTTGATCATATCCCACATTACTCCTTTTTCAAACACAATCAACGTAATGAACAAGGTAATAAGCCAAACTGGATCAGAACTATTACACTCAAAGCCTTGCCCTTGAAGGAGTCTCATTCAGTGAGATACCTGTTGCGTCTCTGGTTCCAGAAAGCTCCATTATCAGCCATATTCTCTTAAAGCTACACATAAATGACCTGCCTGAAAATTTAATTTGGTGTGGATATCAGCACAGATCTCATTTGGAATGAACATATCAGTACAGGTGCAAATAATATGTTTCCTCAGGCTCAACATTAAAACAAAGTATGAATGGTTAAGGAAATGGTATACAAGACTGTGGTCATGCCATAAGAAAGAGTCACAGAAACTGACATTCTGTGTTGGATGTCTTTGCAAAAACAGGCAGGCCAATGCAAAACTTGCTATGATTTAGTTGCATTATCGCTTCCATCATATCTCCAGAAACCCAGAGAAAACCCAAGTCATGCAACCTCTTTCTATCTGCCAAATACACACAGCTGTGAACTTTTACTATTATTCTCCATTGATGCTTTTCGTTTTAAAAAATTGTTAGAAGTTTAAAAATAAATGAGAGGATATGCCAATACTATAGGGCATACAAACTAGTCAGAGCATACATATATTGTTGCATTAAATTTGAGAAGCCAATCTGGGGACCAAACTAAAGCAGAGTTTCTTGCAGGATCTCGTACTCCTGTTTTGGGCTGATCTCTCTATAATGAAGGTAGGTCAATAATACAAACTAATAACAATACCGAACCCAAAATGGGTGTTACAAAACACCCAAATTCACTCAAATCCATACCCAAACTGCATTGTGTCTATCGTCTCATCTCTAAATTGCAACGCTCCCCAACCACTATTTTTTTCCTTTACAAATGCAATTTACTAGTCATATATCTTTCGACTTTAATCCCCACTCAATTAATAAATAACTAGACAAATCGCTCCATTGCATCACTTCATCGATCCATCGCCCGGTCAAATACTACATGATGGAGCAATTGGCCCTAACAGGATTCCATAGAAACGACCTATAAAATATAAAAATGAACAAAAACAAATGTTCCAAATATTTTATTGCCATACAGAAGTGGTTTATGAAATATAAAGATGTACAGAAACACAAACGTTCCAAATATGATTGCCTCATAAAAATGGCCTATAAATCTAAAGATGTACAAAAACTCTGATGTTCCAAATATATGATTACATCATAGAAGTGACTAATAAAATCTAACACTGTACAAAGTATTAGGACTAAGACTAATACTTGCATAAAGTTGTCCTTAATGGCAGCTTAAGCAAGAGATGAGATGGCATTTCAATGTTCAAAATTCCCAGTAAGAGAGTGCTCATGGAACATCACCCGGTTAATAAGTGACAAGCCTAAATACAATTTTAAATGGAGGGAGATAACTCTAAAAGTACTGATCTGACCAAGTCAGCATGTATAACAACATGAACATTTGTCATGATGCAAATATATACCAAGCTTCATTAAGATATTTCAAACATTTTTGAGATATATATGTATTACCTTCCAAAAAGTGTAATGGATGGATATACACAATTTGTAAGAAGAATGGAGATAACTCCTAAATTGTATGTTAGACAGATTCAGTTCTTTTTACATGACACAATATCTGGTAATAAATGAAGCATAGAAAGTGTCATGAAGATATATTGGTTCAAAAGACAGAAAGTGCACAAAAGTGTGATCAATGAACAGATTGTTAAAGACTCAGTTTAAACCACCACCAGTAACTCGAAATGGATCGTCATCAAAATTTTTGCTGAAAAGAGATTTTGTTCAACATGTGACTATGATTTTGTATATAAAATAGTGAAAAGAGACTGTAAATAGGAGAGTAAATTCTAAGAATCAGCTGGAAAGGATCAGACACCAAGTTATAAATAGATTTGTTAGCAATATCAACATTTGTGCTGGATTGGATTTCTCCTTATCATTCTTCTAGAATATAGATATCTGCAATTAATTATGCAAATTATGGACATATATGTTGTCCCAGACTCGGTCGATAATTTCCAAGCAAATGGTAATTGGATATATTATGTTCATTACCTTTCGTACAACAAATTTCTGATTGCTCTTGCAATTTAACTTATTTCATTTAAACCCAGAGCCTAACTTTGCAATGAATATAAAATCTCTTTAGTTGTAAAAAATGTATAACGTTCTTGTATCTGGACAGTGCTATCTGGGTAGTACTCTGGTGTATTGGGGTTGTATTTGGATAAATCATGCCACACGTGTTAGGAATTGTCAAAAGATATACGACAGTAATTTGCGTTTGAATTTATTATTGATCAACCAGACACAAGAACATTGAGTTTTAAAGAGAAAAAAATCAGGGGAGGGGGAGTGTTGCAATTTAGAGATGAGACGGTAGTCACAATGCGATTTGGTGTGGATTTGGGAGTTTCGTATTCCTACAATACTCCCTGATGGGTCTTACGTGGTAGGACTACTGTAGGTGTTTCGTAACACTGACCCAAAATGGATCCCTGGGGGTAGCTGCTGGTGATATCAGTCCTGTTTAATACTCCATTTCTTATTATCCACCCCCACTTCGTCCTACAAGGTAATACGTCTACCCTGATATGTACGTTGTTTGGGTCAACCCAAAGAACATAAATAATAGGGCAAAAGTCGGACTACCCCCCCCCCTTATCTTCTATCGAAAAATATTTAAATCCAAATATAACAAGAGCCAGTTACCAATTTTAATTAGTAGGCTCTGCATCAGACAATTCTTTATAAATAATTCTTACGTCATAGAGTATCTGAAATTTTGTTTAAGTAAATTAATGTACAAGTTCGTGAGTGCCAAACCACCCCCACCCACCCATCTGATCCACTTATACGAAATTTGAAAGTAATACAATATTTTTTTTATAGTTTTAATGCAATTTCACAGCTATATCAGTTTATCTAATGTTCCAACAACTTCAAATATTACCCTATAAATGTGTTTCCTCTTGTGCGATCTCATGTAAACATTGTCGAATTTCCCAGACCGTTGCGTGTTGCTTTTACTTCGTCCAATCAACTGACGAACACTAAGTTCGGAACAATTCGTGAATTTCCGCTAAATTTTCCAACCGACGAAACCTAAATTGCAAATTTAATCCGAATGAGTTTTCCCCAACTAGTCTGGTTCCCTGCTTAGTATGCTCTCTGAGTTGCAGTTGTATAGGTGGCGCTGTACAGTTTCGCATTTTGCATAAGGGTTAGAATTTTAAAGAAAAAGACTTCCTCCGGGTTTCCTCACTAGTGATACTGTCTATTTAAAAAAGACCTTGTATATCTTAGGTGTTGTTCAAAGAACCTTTAATTCCCTTTATTATGGTGTATGATTGATGTGTGTAATATGGGTTATAGAGTGTACAGCTTGGCCTTACTCCAGATGTGCATCTTTCAAAAAGTGCTAGCTCCACTTGGTCATTTTTACTTCCTGAACTTTAGAGGTAAATTGTAAAAAATAGAGCCGATAATTTTTTTTACATTTTATATATTTGGTAATTCATTCATTGCAATTTCAGAAGCTGGTATTGTCTATTCTGGCAAAATTCATTTTCCCTATTTTAAAAACGACTAAGGATAGTGTACTTTAGACAAATTTAGGCTGATTTTTGGAGCACAGGGGAGCAGTCATTTTAGTTAGCAGTGTGCTAAGATCATTTACAATTTCCAAAGTACAATATCCAAAGATATGTCAGCCACATTACATCAAAGTAGCATAGAGGTATGCCGACATTCTCTCCGCTGTGCATGTTTTAAATGCAAACAACTTCACCATACATACATCACTCTCTCAAAAGTACATAATAACTTGTGAGCGCCCCCATAGCGGAGTGCAAGGCAGGAAGCATACCAAGCAGGGAACCAGACTATTTTCCCAACCAGTATTCGAGTGACGTATTAAACAATGCTGAAGCCCCAACTTCATCTCTCACCTCAGGGAAACTAGCAAACTTTGACCCTATTAACTATGTATTTTAGAAATTACATGCTCCTTCGGTGTCTTACATAATAATCAATAACTAACATGTAGAAAATGGGAAACCCACTAGCTAACTAATACCTAACACAGTAATAGGGAAGATCTTTTTTTTTCCCTCTATATTATTAGTTATCTAAATAAAGGGAACAAGTAACCTACACATGGAAGAAGTATGAGACATCGACGTCCTAAGTCACAAGGCGCTGCGCGAAATGTAGGAAATGGACATACAAACATATACATATAAATTAATAAAGGGTAACCTATACTAACATTAGGTACTAATAAATTTTTGTTCAGTTTGAAATTTAGAACCTTTGGACCTTTTTGCGTGAAAATACAGATATCATCTACACTAAATGGGGACAGAACTTATGGCCTTGTTGGGTGAAAAAAATTTAAAAATTAAACACAACGTTCAGATCGGGAAACAAGGATGCATCCGAAAATTAAGAGAAGCATGCAGATAATAAAAGAAATGTGGCTCCTTAAGCAGGATGCAGCCTATCCACTCCCAATAGTTATAAAAGAAAATGAGAGACGTCTCGCCATGCATACATGAAAAACAATAGAATTTATTTTATTTTAATGTACTTAAGTGCAACCGTCTCTCATTCAAAATGAAAATGTAAAGAGGAAAAAGAGAAATTCAAAATAATACATGGAATGGAAAATGTCATTTCCAAAATAAAAATCTTTTTTTCATATATATATAAAAGTTTCATAGTTAATTTTGTTGAAAACCTTGGCAAAAATTTGATTAAAAGCCGTCCTTACACAAAATCTATAGCAAGCACACAATATAGCATCACACATATAGCAAACACAGGACTTAGGGACCCTTGGCAAAGGTCATTGGATTTTAAAAGGAGAGGGATTTTTCCTAGCAAATGATTGAAATCTGATGAACAAACATTCAGATACAGCAGGGAAATAAATACCCCATCAAAATTTTGCTTTTTAAATAAATTTTTGATCCAAATTCTGTTTTATAAAGTAAACAGTGCAATACACCTTAAGGGGACACACATATACGTAAAAAAACTTTTTCTTTTTTTTAGGCTGGGGGGGAGGGGCATCTGTCTGGTTCACCATCACCACCCCACCCCCACCAACAAAAATGCTAACTAGGTGAAACGTATTTTCGTTACTTTTTGCGTATCTTGTGAAAGTAAGGTGAAAACAATAGCAGGCATTTCTGCAGAAAAGATGTGAACTCAATTTGTGGTTTTAGTGGCATTTGTGGAGAAAACCAAAATTTAAATCGGCAGAAATGCCAGTTCGTTTTAGGGATTTTAGTGATTCTCCCCCAAAAGTAGAGAAAAAAATCAAAATTGTAAGAATTTAGCCGCAAACAGAAAGCAGTTATTGTTAATTTTTTTAATCTTTTAAGCCCCAAAATTCAACGCAAAATGACTTCGTATGACACCTCAAAACGAGGCTGCGGTGGTATTAGAAAAACATAAGTTGAGTACTTGTTGAGAAAAACCAGTGCGCCAATTCGGGTGCAATTGGAAATTTTCCTGCTCATTCGCGGCTCCGTCTCATACTTTTGTGTCACAGAAAGAGCAGAGAATATTCCAATTGTTCCAGGTGCAAAACAATCGGTTTGCTTCTAAGGTCATCCTTTTAAAATAGAAATCTTAATTCTTGGGCAAAATGGCGTTTAAAGGAAGTAGAACTGTGACCTTGTTGGTATTTGTTTTTGTGTTATTATGTGTTTCAAGGCATAATTATGCATCAGAAGGTAAGATCATCTTTTTATTTCATCACATTTTGTAAACGAGACATCTGGTAGTGTAAACTTGCCGATAGATTGAAAGTAAACAATTGCTCACCTGTATTGGTCATGAAATGTCACGCCATGTATGTTGTTACAAGTCATTGAAGTGAGTCAGTTTAAATCCGTTAGGTAAGATAAACATAGAAAAAGCTGCGTGCCCTCGGCTGTTAATAAGATGCAAATTTGTAGCCTAAAATTCGATTCGGTTTCTCTTCAAAAGTGTTAACAAAGCATATGTAAGCGAAATTTCCGTGTTTCCTAAGCGTAAACAAAACAGTCACTTTTATTTTTCCTCAGTATAATGTCTCAGTTGCAAGACTAAAGTTCCTTCAGTATCTGTATAAATTATTGTTTCGACATTTTTTTCTTTAAGAAACTGACCATTGCGGTTAGGTTTTAAAGTGTCAGAAATGGATCTTGTATTTATATTTGAAGTAATTTACAAGGAAACGTCGTTTTCTTGTTTTCTTCAGTAGTTTTTATAAATATAAATGAACATTTTGGCATTGTTGTCAGTTTTATATTTTAAGCATGTAAATATTTGTATTCTAATAAATGAAGTTCAGAAACTATGTTTGGTTTAAAATCAAGATGGTGTATATAATTTGATTTGGGCAGTATTTAGGAATATTTGGATACATTGCACTACCAGTTGAATTTCTTGTTAAAGAATGTTATCTGGTATATTTATAAGTGCTATTTTACAAAAGAGGAAGATGTACTAAAACATCCAAGTTAAGGATAGTTGTTTCAATGGAGCTTTCTTAAACTTAAGATGGCACACTTTTGTTCCCAGTTAAGAAAAGGTTTCAAATTGCATGTAGGTTTTTGTTTTTTTTTTAATTAGGTATCATGTTATACTAGTTTTGAAGATTTAGGTCCACAAATTGTATGCCCTCTTGGTGCACAAACCTTAAACAAGGTATATTGTTCATATCAACACCAGTGTATTTAAAACTTGTGATAACAACTTTTTATTGAAAAACATTAAAGATACATGGAAATAATTCTTCTAATGAATTCATCTAATAATTTAGATCCCATGCCATACAAATGATTTGTAACAAATTATTAGAATATTTGTAAAAAAAAATTTTCATACTTTCTGAAAATGAATAGAAATTGTACTTTCAAATGACAGTATTATCTTAACAAACCTGTCCCATTTCTGCATAATATTAAATCACTTATAGAGAAAATCCATGATTTTCGAAAGGTAGAGTATTTAAAAGGATATTTTATTACTGCAGAGGCATAATAAGAGTGCTTGTTTATATGTCCGGGAGTTTTACCAGCCAAAAGGATTCTATTCCCCTCCCCATCCTTCAATTTATTGCTTTAGTTTAATCTCCTTGATATCTTTAATAAGTACATTTTGTAAGGAGCAAAATCTTTTCAAAGTGGTATAATATTCTCCAGATTTCATATAGATCAAGTATGCAAACAGTTTACATGTCAATTTTAATTACCTTTATAACTTTTTATTTTCTAAATTTCTTTATAACATTTTTTTGTGTCAGAGTACAGGAACTTTGACATTTCTTGATGGAAAATGTCCTATATAGTTTTTGATAATGTAATGAAAATTCCTACATTCTAATAGCAATCTTTATAGTACATGTAGAACTTGAGTTTCTTCAATCCTGTAAATCAGATCTTTTCATTAAAAAATGGACATAATAGGCTGACAAACCCTTTTGGACATGATGTTTACAGGTCATTACTTGTTTACGGATATTTACTGCACCATCGCTTGTTGGAAAAGTCATATAAGATTAAAAAAGAATGCATGAATGCATATAAATTGATCAAATACTGTTACATTGATATGCAAGTGCTTTTTTAAAAATAAAAGGACATTCTTTGTTTATGTTCTGCGTAAGATACTATAAAAGATAATGTTGGCACTTTAAATCTTTTAAATATACAGCATTTATGTCAGTTACCATATGTTCTATCTTATAACTAAATTCAAACTACATATTACACAGACCCAGATCTGCCATGGCATATTGCACCAGCAGATCTGGGTTTGTGCAGTTTGTAAGGAGTAATCATCAGAACAAACAAAATAGACCCTGATTTGGAGGTGCATTATACTATAGCAGATCCTGATCTTTGTTGTTTGCAGTTTGACCTATGTACATTATGGCAATGGTTTGTGGAATGCAAGGAACAATTAGGTTTCATAGAAATATGCATATGAATAAATTACACTTCAGGTATGACTTATATTTATGTACTTTGTATAGATCGGATGAATCATAGTATCTGTTATGTCCATTTTATTCGGACATTAGTGCCACAGAGTATACTTTCCAGCACAAGTGCAAATACTCTGTGTTTTCTGATGCGTTATGTGTGCCAAAGCAAATATGTGCAGCATAATTTAAGGGTTTCAACAGTCATTCCCTCCCTGTAGCATGTGTTTTCTGAAACACATTGGTCCTTTTTGTTACTCATGCTGAGGACATATTATTCTCGTTTCCTGAATGTTCTAATTATGAACTTGCTATGCCTTCCCATCAAAATAATTGATGCCATGGAGCAGAAAACCATAACAATAGCTTTGCATGCTGACTTGTTCTCAGTTGCTTCCTCTAGTATATTGAGAGGTCTCTTTGAATCAAGCTGCCTTACACCATTGCTGGAAGCTGTAGCCAAGACATCCTGGCATGTACTTTCTGTTGCTATGGCATTACCAGTTGAATCTGCACATCCACCATGACACTACATTGGACTCAGCAAAAGTCTTGCTTTACCACAGTAAAGGCTTCCTATGGGCTGCTCTGCTGGTAGCCAAGACTCTCTTTGGGGGCCTCATACATACCATGGCCTCTTAAGACTTGCTGGATCATCAACATTATGTGTTTAGGCAAATTGCCCTGGGGGAACATCTGAAAATCTTTTAAAGCAGGCACAGCCCCAGTCCAATCCACAAGCTCAAGCTAGACCACATCCTCACTTGCCAGGTCCATGGCACCCAGGAGACCCCCAATGAAGATCTGTTCCATTCATGGTCCATCATTTGGGTCTTTTATCCAACCTCAAGAAGTAGGGACATATGCCATCATAGGACTTTGTTTATATGGGGTGAACTTCCTCGTGAATCAGGACTTAGTCTGGGTTCCTCTGGGTCAGGTAGTTTGATTGTCAGCACAATCAAGAGAACGTATCAGTCCCTCGCCAATTGAAACATCTTTATGAAACTAAATCCCATGAGATTTGAACCGTTGCTACCTCATGGGCCTACATTAATCATTCCTCACTGGATGATGTGATAAAGGCAGCTTTTTGGATCTGTGACCAGGTTCAACAACGAAGTTCCCTTTTACATATCTCCTGTCCTGGACTTGATAGCATGGGCAGTAAATGCATTCATCTTCCAGTAGGATCATCTATTCACATATGCCTTCCAACTGCTACCGCAAGTTCTGCAAAAAGTCAGAATTTTCACTGTTCAGATCATTCTCATCACCCTACTGTGGCCCTAGCAATCACGGTTCAGTGATCTCCTAGAGCTGTTGATTGATCGACCCAGGTCTCTACCTCATAGAAGAGATCTCCTGTCGCAACCTCTGAGGATCCCTCCTCCATAACAGCCCATACATTCTCCACCTTCACACCTGGCTCATCTCAAGCAATCTTTCTGCCAAGTTGCCATTTGTATCATTCAGGCCTGGAGAGCTTCCACATCTAAGGGCTGTGATGAAAGGTGGAGACTCTTCCTGTGATTGGTGCAGTAGGAAACACATTGATCCTATCTGTCCTTTTGCAACTTTAGTTGCTGATTTCCATTTCTTCCCTTTTGAAACCAAATAATGATCAGTATCCACTATCAAGGGCTATCAAGGTTCCATCCCCAACACACTTAAGTTCTCTCACAGCATGGCAATCAGTTCAGACTGGCACATTGCCGGTCCTATTAAGTATTTTGAGCTCTAGAGACCTGTCTCCAACTCTCTTATGCCCAGATGGAATCTTTCTTAAGTTTTATGATTATTAACCAAAGCCCCATATGGACCATTGAGTGAAATTTCCTTTCAAGACCTCACACTCAAAACTGTGTTCCTACTCACTCTCATGTCTGCAACGCAAAAAAGTGAGATTCTTGCCTTGTCAGTAGTTCTCCTACCTTTAGAGATACCCCATCTCAGTCAAATCTGTGCCAGGGATGATCAGGATAGACTCTTATGGCCCGTGTATGCTCTCTGCTTCTATCTTAATGCCTCTATAGCAAAAAGAAATGTTAGGAAACATCATCCTCCTTCTTAAGTGTTCCATAGCCATTTAGCTGCCACTATCTCCAGGTGGATTGTCAGCACAATCAAAAGAGTATATCAGTCCCTCACCAACTGAAACCTCCTTTATGAAACTAAATCCCATGATGTGTGAGCCATTGCTGCCTCATGGGCCTACATTAATCATTCCTTACTGAAGGATATCATGAAGGCAGCCATTTTCCTCCTTTTAACTCTGATGATTAATAAAACAGACTGTTTTTAACTCTGATCATTAGTAAAACAGAGTGCAGGCATTTTTTTCTCTGAGGCACAACCTGTGGCACAGATGGACATCAACCTTCTATAGATGGACCTCCCCCTCAATGGTGAGTTCATTTCAGTTTCTATATTTGATTAGTTTGACGAGAGCGTCAGCCAACCCTTTAATGACGAATTCAGCTACACATTAGTGACAGGACAAGTAATTGCTGCTACTGAAATGTAGATTGGTGTGGGGGGTCAAACTAATTTTAATAAGGCAATACTTACCTGTGGCTATGGCTGAATGCCCTCCTTCCACCCCGCTCTGATGTCTTGCATAATCGTTTGCAAAAAAGATGATAGTTAATAACTACCATCTGCACATGACCATGTGACATACAAAATGGTGTGCAAAAGGTCATACTGACTTTTTGCTATTCTTTGGGAGGATGTATTCATATCGAATGGACAGTGAGTTTTCGGCACGAAAATAGATTAGCTATGCAATAGCGACACGTAAGTATTGCCTAATTAAAATTATCCCCCCCCCATTTTAGAAATGATTATAGCACAGTCATACATTCTGTGATTTGTGTTGCCATCTTGTCTTTGAATTATGAAGTGTTTTCTTGTCCATGGTACAAGCTTAAGTTGGTGGGAATAACATCTGAAGACTCCTTTGATAGTCATCTGATTGGATTTTAGGATAACTCATTCCAACTGTTACAGTCTTGTTCAGACATGGGTATGAAACTAACATACCTGCTTCTTTTTCCTCCATCAAGCAGGTATAAAAATAGTATTAGAAACCTCAAGGTTTAGCAGTAGAACATATTTCATGTTGTAATCATTACATTGGGTTGTTGTGGGTTTAATGCCATTTTTCAGCACATGATAGGCCATACATGGTGGCCAGTACATATGGTGGAGTAAGAACCAGGGAAGAGCAATTGACCTACAGGAAGCTTCTTAAAAGCTTTTTCATGTATTCATGTTGGTTGAGCCAGAGACTGACCCTTACAAGCATAGATGAGATGTCATTGATCTGTAAAGGTGACAACCTTAGTCCACTCTACGACCTGGTGCCCTTTAATGAGAGTAAAAGCCAGTATAATATTGGTAATTATTCTCATTAAGCTTGAATATAATGCATATTGCAAATGTTTTGCTGACATTCTGTTTTTGACTTTGGCCCCTGAGAATAAAAATCAGGACCATACCAAAATATTTTCAAAGACTTTTGATTGGATACTGATGATGACTTGCATTGGTGATGTCATATTTTATGATCCTGGTCTCCACAGTTCGAGGGTTCATGCTAAAAGCCTGATACCTTACTTCAAGTTGACAAACAATACAATTTTTTTTTCATCTAAAGCTTTTGATAGATTTCTTCATCCTTGGCATGAAATATTATGAAGCAACAACAATTTATTCAACAACATGCTCGCTTACCCCTTTTACTTTGGGGACAGTGTCACAGTCATAGGTAATTTGCATTGAGGTTTTCTTTAAAGTTTCCTCATTTGCTAATCAGTCTGACACATAAGCTTATAAATATCTAAAGACAAGCTCTGGATAAAGAGTAGAAGCTGATTTATATTGACAGGTTTCATAACAGTAAATTTTGTTATCACTGAGGATGGTTGGAATAATTGTGTAGCTGTCTTAAAGGAAATGAGCATTCATTTCCTTCGTCAATTCTCCCTGTCATGAAATGGGGATTGAATTATCATGTCTTTTCCTTGTAACAAGATCATTGATTTTCAGTCTCAGAATATGATTATTCCAAAAACTCCTGCTACAAACCAGCTTGTTGGGAGGCTTAGTGGATACACTTGACAATTCTCAGTGTTAATGTGGTGTAAATCAATACAATTATTAGGAGAAAATTATTAAAATGCCTTAAAAATGTGTTACTTTTAGCATGCTGATGAAATAGTATAGTGACTTAATGTTGTTTTTGTTCCCAACCTCTCCAGTGGTAGAGCATATTTGGTTAACTTTGTCCCTCTGTGTTTTACTGCTTCAGTTTTGTGTTGACATAGGTATCCAGCACTGTCAGTAGCTGTCTGTATGCTTTTCACATATGTCCGGTAAACCATTGTAGTTTACATAGGGTTCATTATCCATTCTCAATTGTTATTTACATTTCTCAAAACCCACACAAAAGAATTTGACAGAAAACATCCTTTCCTGAAGCTCTTTAAATTTGTTCCAATGATGTAAATCTGCAATCAGATATGGTTGCCATTATTAAAATTATGCATCATATTAATACACATAATGTAAAAAGAATTTTTAGTAGACTTAATACATATTATGTTGCATTGTTATCTTTATTTTAAATGATATTACATACTTAGTCTCATGGCAAACTCAGGAAAGCTTGATGCTCAGCATGAAAATCTTGTGATCTACAGTGATTGATAACAGTGAGTGAGAGTTGACTGTTATCAGTTTTTACCAGCGTCCATCAATTTTCTTTAAAACATTCAACACTGCTCTGGTGGCCTAAGGGTTAGAGCATCAGTCTCGGAAGCAGGAGGTCGCAGGTTCAAACCCTGGCTGAGTCATACCAAAGACTTATAAAAATGGTACTAACAGGTGCGTCACTAGGTGCTCAGCATTAAGACATTAGAGTTAGGACTGGTCCGCCTGGTGTCAGTATAATGTGACTGGGTTGGACATCATGCTACATGTCTGAGACATGATGTCCCATTGCTGGACATCACTATAAACTGCCACAAAGTAGCGATATGACTGAAAAATTGTTAAAGCTATGTTAAAAATCCAAATCACACATCACACACATAAAACATGCAACGTAGGTATAATAATTTGAAAAAGACTTTTAAAAGGGCATCATTCCATCACCATATATACTTGCTCATGAGTTCAACTGCAAACTGTACAGACCAGATCTGCCATCGCAGAAGGCACTGGCAGATCTGGGTCCATGCGGTTTGTAAGGAGCAGTCACTAGAACAAACAAGATAGACCCTGATCTGCATGTGCATTATGATAAGTCAGATCAGGATCTTTGTTGTTTGCAGTTGAATCGACTGTACCTGGAGCAAACAATAGGATAACTTTTGCTAGGGAACTCTTTTCTTTCTTTTTTTTGTTGTTGAACTACGACTTTATCCAGTAGCCACTTTCCAGTGTTCTTGCACTTTATTCATGTTGAACAGGGCAAGGAGTTTTTTTTCTTTGGCTTTTTAAAGGCACTTATACGACATTATTGGCTGAAACATGCCAAGGAATTGGGAACTTGGTGCCTTTCCCAAGAACACATTGAGACAGGGGTTGGTTTTATTATATTGCTTAGAATATGCCTAGCTGATTCTTCTAGTGATTGAACCACCAGCCAGCTTTTGTTAAATTCCACAGAACAAATTCTGATAAGAAAATTGAGATTAAGTATGTAAAGTGTGTCCAATGTGAAATTGTGAATCGAAACATCTTGCTAATGCTAAATTACATGATGTATTACATACATGCATGTTCACTGACAGATCTACAATATTTGTGTTACATGTATTATACTGAAAGCTTGCATTGTTGTATATTTTTGTTGATCTAGTTACTGTTGATATCTCTGTCAACATCATAAAGTCATTCATTAATATGGCTTGCTAATTGGACTGCATTTTCATTGTTGGAAGCAATATGGATCCATTAGCAGAACATTCTTTATAGCCAAAACGTGTTTCCTCTTGATAAAATGCTTGACATACTGGTATACTATATTCCATCAAAGTCTCTGTCATTTTATTTTTAAAGCTGTTTGTGTGTCTGATGATAAATAAAAAAAAAAACTTGTTACCTTTGATGCTTTGGCCATATGTCAAATCACCAGACAGAACATACATCTATTAGGACATGAGGCATGTTTTCTCTTGAATGATTTGCCATGTCAGAAGTTGCAGTGTTTCTTTTTCTGTTTGCCAGCTCCTGATCTTTATGTAGTATTCCGACATTATATCAATGTGCATAGTAAGCAAAGAGTATATTGCTTAGAGTATATTGCCTTATATGAAATACATGATACAGTTATTCCCTTATTAAAATGTTGTACGTGGTAACCATAGAGTTTACTTTCTTATGGTGAGACTGTCTTATAATACTTTGTACAGTACTCCTTCCTTATAATGCAGTAACCATAGTAACTATAGAGTTTACTGCCTTATACTGAGACTGCCTTATAAGGAGTTACATTATACAGTACTCTTACAATGTAGTACATAGTAACCATAGAGTATACTGAATTATAGTGAGACAGTCTTATAATGAATTACATTATACAGTACTCCATCATTATAAAATAAAATGCAGTACATATTAACCATAGAGTTTACTGCCTTATACTGAGACTGCCTTATAAGGAATTACATTATACAGTACTCCTCCTTACAATATAGTACATTGTAACCATAGTAACTGTAGAGTATACTGAATTATAGTGAGACAGTCTTATAATGAATTACGCTATACAGTACTCCATCATTATAAAATGCAGTACATATTAACCATAGAGTTTACTGCCTTATACTGAGACTGCCTTATAAGGAATTACATTATGCAGTACTCCTCCTTACAATATATTACATTGTAACCATAGTAACTGTAGAGTATACTGCATTATTGTGAGACTGTCTTATAATGAAACACTGTGTACAGTACTCTTTCCTTATAATGCTGTACATATTAGCCATAGAGTAAGCTGCCTTTGAGTGCTGTATCTTGTACTTTTAAAAGACAGTCTCACTTTGAGGCTTATAGTAGGACTGTGTGATAAAGTACATGATACAATACTCCCTGATTATATTGCTGTGCCTAGTAACCATAGAGTATACTGCCTTATAGTGAGACTGTCTTATAATGAAGTACATGATACAGTACTCCCTTATTATAATGTTGTACATAGTAACCATATAATATACAGTGAGATTGTCTTATAATGAAGTACAGTATACAGTACACCCTTATTATAATGAAGTACATACATGAAACAGTACTCCCATGTCATAATGCTGTCCATGGGAGTCATAGAGTGTACTTGAGACTGCTTTTTATGAAGTGCATAATACATACCACACATACATGTACAGTATATAGGCCAGATCCAACTGCAAACAAAATGGACTTTGATCTGTTGTTGTATAATTGTGCTGGCAGATTACGGTCTGCGATGTCAGTTTTGTTAATTAGTCCTAACAAACTGCATCAACCCAGATATGCTGTGCATTATGATAGTAGTTTGGCGTCTATGCAGTTTGCAGTTGGATCCGACTAGTATGTGAGTATATATGGCATTATTTTCCCACCACTTAAGGAAAGAGAAAGTTTGTTATAATGAAGGACTCTATAGTAAGGGATTACTATTCATGGTACAGTATTTTTACATGGAATGTTGGCAGAAATAGAAGGAAATAACTTGGGATTGTGTTCTTGTTTCTTCAGCATTGATTGTTTTAACATGACCTTATTGATGCTGTAAAGTGATTATGTTTTTTCTTCTCCAAAATGATGTTCCTTTGTCTTCCTGTGACATTGTCAAGACATTTTTTTCTATTTATCAAAACACAAGGGGTTGAAGATAAATACTTTTCAAGGGTTATATATTCAATTAATAGGATCAAAAAAAGAAGCTGTTAATGATCTTACACTTTCTGATAATAGATAGCATACTGTATAATTGGTAACAGTTGTAACATGTTCTAAGTTTTCTTTTTTTCTTCATTTTAAAACAATTCAAGCATTGTATGCTGGTACATGAGCTGATGAGTAGTATTGTCAGGTACATCGTCATATTACAAAATCATGTCTTTAAGGAGATGAGTGTTAATTTGGATAAAAATTTCAATAATGTGAAAGATAAAGTAAAGCAGTGGATAATTAGTATATTTTATTTCTTATGAAACACACACACAAAAAGTAAAGCAGTGGATAATTAGTATATTTGATTTCTTATGAAAGACACACACACACACACAACACACACACATATATACATACAGAAAGAGGGCAGGGGGGAGAGAGATTGTGACAAAAATTCATTAATATGTGATATATACATATATATATCCTTGATATCCCATTAGAATCATCAAGATAATGGCAAAATACCCTTTGGACACTGTCTTAGTTTGTATCGGATCACATTTTGATTTGCATACAGAGTATTGTACATTAGGGAGATGCAAGTGGTGTATTTTGTATGTTCACATTATGTACACATATTAAATAAAGTGGTTATATTGTATGTACACATCTTAAATAAAGTACCTACATTGCAGAAAATTGTACCCATGTATGTTTTTCAGGGTAAAGATGACGGTTCATTTAAAACAGCTAGCATATGGCGTAGATTATTATCTTTTGGCACATAAACTTTCTCATGTTTTAGACATTTAACACAAATTGAGATTTGCGTGTATTATAGGTTTGTGTTTCTTTTAGCATACTCAATCAAAACCAAGTTAGCTTTGTGAATTGTGTATCTGACAAAATCTGCTTTTTACCACTCTGATGCCATATTTCTAGTCTGATTTTGATCAGATTTGGAATATGTGCATATAGAATCAAGCTTCCAGACTTGTCCAGTATTTAGCATTACATGCACGCATTAATGAGGTGTTATTGCATCTCTTTGTTTCAGCTTATTATTACTCTGGAAGCCATTTTTCTGTTTTGATTTGATCAGACTCGGAATACAGGTTTTTATCTTGATAATATTTGATTTGATAATCAGTGAGATTCATGCATAGTAATGACAGGATCATGTAGCTGATTGGCTGAGCTTGTTATCACTCTAGAAACTATTTCTGATGAGATATTAATCATATTTGGTAAAACTCGCTTTGGTATATCATCAAGACTTTGGAGTAGAGATCTGAGTGAGACAGATGCATATTAATGAGGTAATCAGAAGTTTCAGCTATTTGGTTGAGCCTTAAATGATGCTATACAGAGCAACTCCTTTTATGACCAGATTTTCATCAAATTTGTTAAAAGAGATTTATGTCATGAAGCTGTCAGATGAGTTCAATTATGGGCAAGATCAGTTAATTAATTAATGAGCTTTCAATACATAGTGCTTGTACATATAAGTAATCTAACCGTGATACTTCTTTTCCTGTGTTCTGATGCAGGTACCTTAAAATTTTCAAATGATACTATTGTTTTGACTTGGTGTGCACACGTGTGAAAAGATGAATGTCATTCTTACTAACAAAGATAACTCATTTAGAAAGGGAACACAGCTAAACCTTAATTGTGAAAACTTGCCTCCAAGGGCAGTATATCTACATGAACAAAAAGAGAAAGAAAAAAGATACCAGAACTTCAGCCTACATTCTTTATTTATAAAAGAAAACACCAAATCGTTATCATGTGCTTGTTAATATTTACAAGCCAGGGTATAATATAACCTTGTTTGTCTAGCCTACTTTTGAATGGCATAAAACTTGCCTGATACGTCAATTCGCTATAGAGATATTAATTTTCAGGACAAGATATTTTTAAAAAATGGATTTTTTTTGGTTTGTACACCAGTTATCCAGACAATGACAAAAGCAACTTATTTCTATATGTCCCCGAAATTGGATTAATGACTGTATTTATGCCCAGATTTTGATTAAACTTTGTAAATAGGCTAATATCACCAAGATGTTCTATGACCTGAGCTTTTACATCTCTAGAGACTGCTTCGCATCTAATTTCAATAAAACTAAGTAAATTGGTTTTCATCATCAAGATCTTGCATTAGTTTAATTTTGGCGTTTTAATTATGCCTTTATTTTTGGACTGAATTTTCATCAGATGATATAAAAATAGGTAAATTCAACATGATGTTAAAGTTGGGAGTTAGTTTACATACAGTTGTCATGGCACACTATTACATACATTTACGCCTACATAGTGAATTTTTGTTCATGTTGGTTTTAATGGTACTTTTAAAACATTGTTGGCTATATGATGCCCATAGTGTGTTAAAGGACTCACGGTACTAATTCAGTTCCCATTGTAAACCTATGCAAACACCATGATATTGAAAATTCAATAACTTAAAATTTCTGAGTGCCCATGATCAAATCTTTATTTATCAGTATAGATGAAACCTGGATGTCAGCTTCTGTGTAGAGGAAAGGATATGAGCCACGGCATTTTCTGGACCTGCATGTGTTTGAAACATGTGCTTTCAATTCTGCACCAAAGAGTCAGGTGCTAATTTTAGTAATGAGTGTTCCAAACTCATGACTGTTAAAGGACTGGAATTCCATCAGTAAAACAATGTCTCTATTTTTTTCACTTACAACAAGGATAGACTCTCAAAAGATTCTTTTTCCTAAAACATAACTTACATTATTAACCAATCCTGGCTAGCCAAACCCATATATACTCTATTTAATGTTCAGCCATTTCTAGGCTGGTTCCCATTTTTCGATACCATTAGTACCGTGTGTCCTATATCAACCCTTGATTTTTTTGACAGTCCTAGGAATAGTAGTTCAATACATAAGTAAGCAATGTGCATAATTCTGCTTGTCAAAGATTACATTAGTGAATATTAAATTATATTGCAAGTTCATTTTCACCTAAAAAGCAATGGTGCATTTCAGGAAACATTTAAATATTTGAGCTTTATTTAAGAAAATGAGAAAAAAAATATTAATATAAAGCCATCTAATAAAAGTCATCTTTTTTAATATCACCATTTATCTCTCTTCAATTTAATACTGAAATATATTACCAGCCTTGTCATATTATGTAATTAAGGGGTTTAAGGTCAAGGTGACCATCTATATGTACATGTATTATTACAGAAAAAGAGATTTAAATGACAAAAATTACCTAAAATTCCTCCCAGAAGACATATAATTTAAAACTAAAGTAAGGTAGACATAAGTCCATTAAAATGCAAAATATAAAGTTTCCAAATATTCACTGAAAGAAATTAGTGGGATGCAAAGTCATGAGAGGTCATCCCCATTAAGCATGGTGGAAGAGACCTAAGTGATCATATCTGATGCATTATGTTTCAAAACACAACTAGGAAATATCATATTGCTTACTATAATTACTCTAAAGATGGTAAATTGTATAAATTTTATATATGTATTGCTTAGATATGAATCAAAGTGCAAAACACTCCACCTAACATAGTCAAATCTACACCCTGTTCCCCCTCCCCCCTTCTTGGCAACAGTTGATATATCTGAATATGTGTTTAATATCCCACTGAAAGTCACTCTGTGCTTTACAAAATGTATTACTTTTGCTTGTTATCCACAAATAAAACCATGTGATTTCAATTATTGTAATGTTAATTACACCTGCATATGTGGAGTCACTGTATTGCTGTAGCTGTCTATAGGAGTCATGGTACTAATTCAGTTCCCATAGTAAACCTATGCAAACACCATGATATTGAAAATTCAATAACTTAAAATTTCTGAGTGCCCATGATCAAACCTATATTTATCAGTATAGGTGAAACCTGGATGTCAGCTTCTGTGTAGAAGAAAGGATATGAGCCGCTGCATTTTCTGGACCTGCATGTGTTTGAAACATGTGCTTTCAATTCCGCACCAAAGAGTCAGGTGCTAATTTTAGTAATGAGTGTTCCAAACTCATGACTGTTAAAGGACTGGAATTCCATCAATAAAACAATGTCTCTATTTTTTTCACTTACAACTAGGATAAACTCTCAAAAGATTCTTTTTCCTAAAACATAACTTACATTAACCAATCCTGGCTAGCCAAACCCATATATACTCCATTTAATGTTCAGCCATTTCTAGGCTGGTTCCCGTTTTTCCATACCGTTAGTACCGTGTGTCCTAAAAGGATAAACCGTGGCAGTGAACTGGGGCTTGCCTGGGTGGGTATCAATCTCTCAACCCTTGAATTGGGAGGCTGTTGCTTTGCCAAATGAGATAGGCAAGTCCCTGACTGCTTCATGAAATTGTCAATTGTTAAGTAATGTAAGCCAGGGGCGGCCTGTTCATACAGGTGAAGTAGGTGGTTGCCTAGGGCACCAAGTTAAATTGGGCACCAAATTTGAGGAGAAATTATCTGGGGTTGGGTACAATTGCATGGTTCACCTAGGGTGCCAGTTGCTGGCAGCTATTCTAGGGCTGCCCTTAAGTAAGTCCAGCACATTTGAGGAGAAGAAACCCAGGTGGGTGTCATTTATGTTGTTGAAACAAAATATAGCATTCTGCTGGGCAAGGGTAATTTTTCAGCTTTGTAGAGTATGGCATTTTGTCATATCATGATAATATATCAAGGTACATGTATTTGCATAGAGTACACTACATACACTATGTGGAGTTTATCATGGATGGCTAAATTGTGAATGACATTTCAATTACTGGTACAAGAGTTCATTGTCCCCATTCTTTTTTGGAATAAGAAAGTATCCAAACAGTGAGTGTTACAATGTGTGCATAGTGCAACTCCACATTTATATCTTTGGGAGATGAATGGAATTGCTTTCTGATGTCTAAATTTCAAAACATTGAGTCTCCATTTAATGTATAGTTCTGGCTTCAAGGAATATTCTAGATGCTGATGTAAAATTTATATCATGGTGCAAAATTACTAGATGTATACAATGTCTTAGAATTGTGTTTGTAACCAAGGCTTACTTTATGATGATTGGTGGAGAATGTCCAATAAAATGCAGCTACCTTGTTTTGAATGAGTTGTTTATAGTCTTCCATTGAACACTTAACAAAAGAGTCACTGTATCTGATCATGTTTACTTATTATGACGTATTTCTTGGAATGGATGTAACTGTTTGAGTTGTTCCTTGTCAGTAATACAAACTCTAAAAATAACTATGTGTCAAAAATTACCAATGGGGTTCCATTTTTCAGGCTTAATGTTCATTGGTGCCAGACTGAAAACTCTCGTGATTAAAACCAAAAAGGGGAATTGTCTGCAAAAATAGATTTTGTCATTCTGTTTAAAACTCAAGCGTGTCTTAAGGTGTCTGAGATAGAAATAGATAGGTGTCTTCCACCTACCTATATTATCCTTCAAGAGCCTCCCTTTCTGCCCCTTTGGTGCCCCCCTCTCCAGGTGACTACCCTTCACCATAAACTGTTTTCATTTATACCATATGCTTATATTCATTTAATTTAGGCAACTTATTTTAATGTGTTTTTACTTAATAAAGTTCATAATGGGCACTGTTCACTGGA
Source organism: Megalonaias nervosa (assembly GCA_016617855.1). Taxonomy (NCBI): domain Eukaryota; kingdom Metazoa; phylum Mollusca; class Bivalvia; order Unionida; family Unionidae; genus Megalonaias; species Megalonaias nervosa. The sequence continues at coordinate 51,291 of JAECUM010093278.1, forward strand.
AGGTTCTGTTCAACATTAAACCAGAAAGTACACCCCTTCATACAAAATTAGTGTCCCTATCATAAGAAGTACCCATTTTAAATTCCTGGCAGGAGTTTTAGTAAAGCAAAAATGGGTTTGCATTTAGATCATTTTCTCTGACAAAGTCATCACCAATAAGTTGGTCATTGTGACCACTATATTTTATGGTTCAGTAATTTCTGCTTCCCTCTGCATTAAGCTCAGTTCCCTAAGTTAGGGTTTGCATTGGTCATTTTGGTGTCTGGTATCAGCAATGAGGATATTGTTTGCATTTGTCATTTTGGTGTCTGGTGTCAACACTGAGAATAGGGTTTGCATTTAGATCTTTTATTCAGATACTGTAGTGATATGACTGAAAATTTTTTAAAGCTACGCTAAAAATCCAAATCACACACACACTCAGATACTGTTGCTTGAAGATTCATATAAATTGGTTATGTACTGTACGTCTTTCATAAGAAGTATCACACCCTTCAAACAAAACTTGGTCCTTGTGTCATATATTTTCTGCTCCAGTGGAATAGCAATGTGTCAGCATATATGTTACTGTTATTCCCAATGATATTAAGTTACAGTAAACATTTGCTGTAACCATGATCTGATTAAGGCAAGATCAATTTCTAGAACATGATACATGGGTTGTTTACTGCAGGATCTATTTCTGGGATGCATGATTCATGTTCATTTATTAAAAACTAAATTTGTAAAAATCGTGCATGATATTTGCAAGCCATGCCTTTATTTCTTTGCTAATCCCTCCTATCTTTAGAATTTCTGTTTTTCTAAAAAGGTGAAAGCCTCCCCCCATTTCAGTTCTTATTACAATCTCTGGTGTCCACCACACTTTCATTTTTTCCATTCTTGTAATGGAATCCTTTTCACTACAACAGTTTTATTGTATATAACCCTTTTCCATCCAAGTCCTACAGGCAAATGGCCTCCGTATTTTTGTGAATATTATGCTGGGTTTTTTAACACCATTTTTCAGTGCATGATTTGCTATATATTGCGGCTAGTGTATAGGATGGAGGAAGAACATGGATAAATCCTGGGAAGAAGTACCAACCCAACGGAAGCCACTGGCAAGCTTTCTCACTTATCCACATTGGCCAAGCAAGGAACTCAAACCCAGATAGATGTGAGATATTAGTGATGTGAAGGTGATAGCCTAAGACCACTCGGCCCCCTGGGCCCCCTTTGAATATTGTATATACCTATGTAAAACTGGTATTATACTGCAAACCATACAGACCCATATAATAATCCAGCAGATCCCAGGCACTATTCACTTCTATCCATAAGTAGAATGAAGTGTATATACTGAGTAGGATATGTCAATGCATTATTTGATAACAGATCAGCGTCTTTGTGAAGTCATGAATAGAATGAAATGTATCGACTTACCTAGATATGTCAGTGCATTATTTGGTAACAGATCAGGGTCTTTGAAGTCATAAGTAGAATTAATTGTATAGACTGATGCTGATCTATTGTTATAATATTTGATAACGGATCAGGGTCTTTGAAGTCATAAGTAGTATGAAATGTATTGACTTACCCTGATATATCAGTGGATTATTTAATAACAGATCAGTGTCTTTTGTTTGAAGTCAGTAATGAAATGTATAGACTAATCCTGATACAGTATGGCAGTGCATTATTTGAACAGATTAGTCATTATTCTGCTGAAGCCATAATTACAGTGAAATGTATGGACTGGCTTTGATATGTCAATACATTATTTGATAACAGATCAAGGTCTGTGTTCATTTGAAGCCTGAAACAGAAAAAAGTGCATTACTATTTGATAAAAACTCCAAGTCTGTGTCTGTTGAAGTTTAGTAAATTTGGTAAATAGGATATATTTTACATCTAGTTATGTTGAAATTGACACATCTCGCTGTCTTCGTGAGTTCCATCTTTTTTTTTTGGCATTACATAATGTGGGCATATAAATTGATTATTACTGAATCATTGATCAGCAATGCAAAAGTAAAACTGATGATTGATTATGAAATTGCAACTATTTCCCAACACTAATAGATAAATCAAATGGTTGGGTTTAGATTTCATAGACTTTTCATTACTTCCTGGAAAGAGATAAATCAAATGGTTGGGTTTAGATTCCATAAACTTTTCATTACTTCCTGGAAAGGTGTTCTTTGTTTGATGTACTTAGTTATTGATTATCAGTTTATAGATCCATGAGTACAAAAGTGGACATTTTTGGCACCAGTTCAAGTTATATATGCATGCATATATTGTATATGGAGTTTTAAGCCTTTTAAATAATATATAGCCCAGTGAACTGATTTATGCTGGTTTTAACTATTGTGTTCAATATTTAAACGATTAGCATGGTATGTTCATTCTTGTGACAAAAATAACAGTGTTATACATGTACCTACCTGTTTAATTACAATCCAGAGTTTAATATGAATGAGTAATTGTTTGTAAAGCACCAAATCTAAATATGCATTGATGATTTATATGCTTTGAATATGTCATACACATATATACATAGACTACAGTATTATTTGAGTATTTATTAATTGAGTCAGTCCCATGACCTTTTTATATGCATAAAACATTTCCATGACTGTTAATTCCAGGTCAGTTTTACTATGTATGTATGTATGTATGTATGTATGTATGTATGTATTTATGTATGTATGTGCATATGTATGTATGTATGTATGTATTATCCAGGTTATATATATAGAGAAAGAGTTTACCTAGAAGTGGACAGTGGACTTAGTGGACCTAAAGCAATTAATTATCACATACATATGGAATTATCTGATTAAAGTTAAGATTTTCTTAAGTTGAACTGACAGATATTGATAGGATATACTAATGTTCTGGTGACCCATTTAATTTCAGGGGGGCCCCGAGTGGCCGAGTGGTCTAAAGCGCTGACTGTTACGGATCACTGCCATCTTACCTCTGTCTGCGTGAGTTCGAGTACAGGCTCGGCTAACGTGGGTACGTGAGAAAGCCTGCCAGTAGCTTCTCGTGGGTCGGTGGTTCTTCCCGGGATTTTCCAGGGTTCTTCCTCCACCATTAATACTGGCCGCCATGTATAGCCTATCTTGTGCTGAAAAATGGCGTTAAACCCTATAACAACAACAACAACAACAACAATTTCAGGTCACTTTCAGGTAATTGGCCAACTGGGATGGCCTGTTGTCCATTGCCTGTTTGCCCCTTAGCACAAGTTTGTTATTGCTACTCCTCCATAGCTACATGGAGGATTGCTGTCACACACACACACACACACACACACACACACACACACACATACAGAGGCAGAGCTGCCTTGAAAATCATATCACTACTTCTTCAGATGGGATGGGCACATCAACATAGGGGGCTTCATTGAAGGATTTCTTATGATGTATAGTTGGTCCTGAATGAAAATGGTACTGATCTGACATCCAATATGGCTCGTATTACTAGTCACTGCCATTTCACCTCTGTCTTAGTTTGAGACCCTGGCTCAGCTAATTTGGGTAGGTGAGAAAGCTGCCTGTAGCTTCATGTGGGATAGTGGTTCTTACTGGGGTTTTCTCAGGTTCTTACTCCACTAGTTATACTGGCCACCACATATAGCCTATCTTGTGCTGAGAAATGGCATTAAACCCCAAACAGCCAAATACAATATGGGTACCATATGCAGCCATCTTTAAAATCATTTATTGCTGTTCCTCTTAAACAGAACGTCATACCAGTATGGGCATTTCATTGAAGACTTCTTATGGTTTCAAGTTGGTCTTAAAATAAAAAATGCTGATTTTTATCCAATATGAGTGATACTGTGGCCATCTTGAAAATCTTATTGCTGCTCTTCCTAAATTTAAAGTCATAGTAACATTGGGTTTTCTCAAGAAAAGGAAAGTCATAATGACCTTTTCATTTGGTTGAAAGTCATATTGACCTTTTCATTTGGTTGAAAGTCATATTGACCTTTGGTTTTCAGCAGAAGACTAATTAACCCTACTTAGTTCAAAAATATGGCTGCAACAATAAAGATATTGAAAATGTTGTCACTAATTCTCCTGAATAGGTGGCCATACCAGTAAAGGGTTTTCATCAAAAGTTTTCTAATGATGTCCAGTTTATCCTAAATGAAATATGTGCCAGTCTTACATCCACAGTGGCTAATTTGAAAATTTTTTGAAGAATATCTAAAATGGTTCAACACTCTGCAAGTAAAAAGAGAAATGATCTTGAATTCCTGGAAGTTCTTTTTTGGTCCATGGTGGATCAGTGGCTTTGAGGCCATGTTTTTATTAATCTAACAGATACATGTAGACTGTAGTATTTCATGTTATAGAGCTATCATCAGAAGAAATTATTAAAAGTTAAAATACAAATTTTTTATGATATTTTACAATTTCATAGATTTGAATGCTGTAAATTGAGTGGTGAATAAAAGAAATCAGTGGCACATAAATCCTGTTGGCATCTGTCAGATCTCTCATATGTTGGAGATCTTAATTTAGGTCAGATTGTAGGATTGAAATAAAAAATAGTTTTGTGGCAAATTCCTAAGATGTTTTTTATATATCCGCCTACCTCCAATCAACCCTGGCCATCCCCCTACCTCTGTCCAACCCTGACCATCCCCACTCTCTCAGCCTTCAACTCTGAACTAAGTGTTATAACCTAAAATCTGTTTTTTAATATGTCCTATGCTGTGGTGCCTGTTTGAAGTTTGATTTTGGTTTGGTTTAGTGCTTTATGGCACAGCAACACAAATAGATTATTTAGTGCCTGAGCAATTGGAGTAAAGTGCCTTCCCCAAGAACACACCATGGTAGCTGTTGAAGTTTGGTAAAAATACAATATTTAAACTGCAGTTTTTGTATATTTGACCATTGACCTCCCAGGACACCCAGGGGTGAGATTTAAAAAACCATACCCTGCTCATCGATAATTGTCACATGGGCAGTTTGTATTGTAACTTGAAATTTTTCATGAATTTTTACGCTTGTAATGGGTTCAGAGGAGTTATGAAGAAGCAGATGGACTGACAGATGACTATACAATTTGCTGATATTGTTAGCTGTATTGGTCATAGAGTAGCAAGGCTTATGGAATGGCCTGTGGTCCATTGTCCATCTATCTGTCTACTAGTATAAGTTAGTTATCGCCTCTGCTGTTAAACTACATACATATTCATCCCTGGTCTAGTTAAGTTGGTCCCCAATAAAAATGGCACTGCTTGGACATCTTACTGGTATAAGGACAACCACAGCAGCCATCTTGAAAATCTTGTTTCTGCTCCTGTTCCTGAATGGATGGTCATATCAACATGGGTTTTTTGCTAAAAGGCTTCTTATGATGTCTAATTGTTTCTGTATGAAAATGGTCCCAATCTGATGTCCAATATGGCCACCATGACAGCCATTTTGAAAACCTTGCTATAGCTACTCTTCTTGAACAGAAAGCCATATTGACATAGGGTTTTCACCAGATGATGTTTGATGTTGTCTCTTTGGTCCTAAATAGAAATGGTTCCAGTATTAATGCAATAATTGCCACCAAATTGGCCGTTTTTGCAAATCATGCTATTGCTAATGCTATACCTGTTACCAACATGGGGTTCGCATTGAAAAACTTTTTATGATGTCTGAGTTGGTCCAGAATGAAAATGGTGCCAACATGACATTCACTATGTGCACTACAGTTGCCATGTTGAAAATCTTGTTTTTGCCACGTCTTCTAAATGGAGAGTTGTATTGACATGGGGTTTCACCAGATGATTTACTATGTTTTATTGGTCATAAATGAAATGGTGCTCCATGGACATCCTGCATGGCTACCATGGAAGCCATTTAAAAAATATTTGTGTTGCTACTTGTTCTATGGATAGTCATATATCAACATGGATTTTCAGGAGATGACTTTTTTTACATTGTCTGGTTGTTTTTTTGATAACATGGTGCTGCTTGGAGATGAGATATGGCAGCTAAGGCAGCCAAAAATATCTAGCTACTTCTCTTGGTTGGATGTTCATATAAACTTTTTTTTTTCTAAAGACTTCTTATGATATTTTAGTTGGTTATAAATAAAAATGGTGCCACTCTGACATCATCAATTATGGCCACCATAGGAGCTACCATAAAAATCTTATTGCTACTTTCCTAAATGGAAAGCAATATTGTCATTATCACCAGAAGTTTTCTTATGGTGTCAAGTTAATCCTTAATGAAAATGGTGCCAATCAGACATCTAAAATTGTGACTATGGTGGCCATCTTTAAAAGTTTGCTCTTCTCCTCCTAAATAGGGGCCTTGGGTGACTCAGTGGTTTAGGGTGCTTGTCTTTACAGATCATGTTTCACCTCACTTTCTTGTGAGCTCATGTCATGGCTTGACCAACTTGGATATGTTAGAGACCATGCATTTAGCTTCCCATGTGTAGTTGGTTCTTCCCAGATATACTGGACATCATGTATAGCCTATCATACGCTGAAAAATGGTATAAAACCCCATCAAAAAAATCCAGAACAACTGTTCTTGAACAGATAGGCATATTAACATGGGTAATCTGATAATATCAGAGATGGTTTCAACACTCAATAATTCCTAGACATTCTTTTCAGCCAGTAGAGCAATATCAGTCCCTTCAAGGGACTCTTGTTTATAGTTGTTTGTTCCATGTTACAAAATTTATCAAGTACATAGTATTCATCTTCTCTCTCTCTCTCCATTCATCCACTGCATTGATTCTTTGCTCATAATTTTCAGTTATATTATACAAACATAAAAAATCTGTTGAGAATAAAGGTTGATGGCATAATTATCCATCATCATTAAAAAGATGTCACACACCAAATTCTGTCTTCAGGGTCACAGTCACCAGTCAGAAACTTTCCTTTGCCTTCTGATGTAAACTTTAAGGTCATATTAAATCATGGTTGAAAATGTATAATTTATATCATCGTTGGAAAGTGCATAGCATGCCACTTTTGGGATCTTGTCTTTAAGGTAAAGGTCACAGGTTAATATTTAAATTTTCCATTACACTTTCCATTCCATTGGTAACTTTGGAGCTGTTTGAAAAAAACAGATTGCTATGGTTTACTTGTCAATCATGTCTAGAAGGTGTATAAAATACCATCTGTAGAATCTTTTTTGACAAGGTCACAAATCTAGAAGGTATGTCAAATCTCATATGTAGATCTTATTTGACAAGGTCAGAAGTCTAGAAGGTGTGTCAAAACCATATATAGAATCTTATTTGACAAGGTCAGAAGTCTAGAAGGTGTGCCAAATACCATGTGTAGGATCTTATATGACAAGGTCATACATCTAGAAGGTGTGTCAAAACCATATGTAGGATCTTATTTGACAAGGTCACAAGTCTGGAAGGTGTGTCAAAACCATATGTAGGATCTTATTTGACAGGGTCACAAGTCTAGAAGTTGTGTCGGATACCATAAGTAGGATCTTATTTGACATGGTCACAAGTCTGGAAGGGTCGCATACCATATGTGGGATGCTATCTTCATGGACAAGGTCACAAGTCAAGATTTTAGGATTCAGTTACATTGTTTCTCCTCAGTTCTATAACTTAGATACTTGTTTGAAACCAATAGATAATCTTGGTAAGACCTATAAAATTTCGTTAGAAGATGTGTCACTTACCATATTTGGGGTTAAAGGTTAAGTTTAAGGTCACAAGTCTTTGTTTCATGGAGTTTTCTTTACAACTTTAAAACTTAATAGCTGAGGTGGAGATGGAATTTGTACACTCCTACCTGCAATAATATAGGATTTTGAAATAACTTAAGTAATAGTGAGGGTACACAATGTCAGAGTTCAAGGTCACACATGTCAAGTGTTTTAAAAAATGCAATTTTTGGATTGATGGCTTTTAATATTCTCTCTCAGACAATTTATCATGCTTGTTTATATTGACAGATCATCATCCAGATTTTCTTGTAAATTCATAACCTGGACAGGTGTATATGTAAATGTAATTATAACGACTGATTATGAATGAGACATGCTTTTTGTGCCTTAGTTATTTAAATAACCACCATTATTTACCTAATGTGAGTGTGTCAGATGATAACAACTTTAAAATTTGATTTACTTTCTCTGACAGACCACACAAATCAAATGCTCTAAGAAATTAAACATTGCCACAAAGGAACATCATAACAGAACCTTTTGAATATATAGTAATTAGGAATTTGGTAAAGGAAATTTAACTTGAATGGTCCGACAAAGAAAATATTTTTCCAAGAATATAACAATCATTTTTGGGGGGTGGGTGGGTTAAAGATTAAACCAAGAAGTATACTCTCAGTTAATGAGAAAACTGTAGCGCTGTAATTATCGTAACTGTCTTGGATTTATTAAACAAAATTTCTTTTTAGTTTTCCTTCTACAACCCACCGCTCTGTTAGCCTAAGTGATCTGAGTGTCTGCCTCAGATGCAGGAGGTTGCAGGTTTCAACCTCAGCTTAGTCATACCAAAAACTTATAAATGGTACTAACAGCTGCCTTGCTTGCTGTGCTCAGTATTAAGAGGTTAGTGTTAGGACTGGTTGGCCTGGTGTCAGGATAATGTGACTGGTGGGACATGATGCTACATGTCTGCAACATGATGCTCCAGTGCTAGACATCTCTATAAACTGCCATACTGCAAACATCGTATTGATATGACTAAAATTGTTAAAGCTATGTAAAAAAAATCTAAATCACATACACAGATGGTAAGTGTCAGAAGAAGAAGGGTAATGGATTACCATAGGTACTCAAACAATTAAAACAAATTTGAGATTCCTTGCACATTCTTGGGCCATTCATTTTGCAGTCAATAAAATCTCAAGTTATCATTTTCTGAAGATGAACAAAATCAATAATTTTTAGATCTAGTTCCTCTCAGATATTAAATTTGTCTAATAGGATAATAACACAAACCTTGTCAGTATGTGATTAATGCTACATAGATACATACATACATACATACATACTGTATATTGTTTTTGCATTTCCAAGATTCACTAATTGACCATATTTAGCTGATATCAAAACCATGCTCAGAGTTAAAGCCCATCTTGAAATTTAAGAAGCTGTTAGAAAATCATGGAGTCAACCCCCTCTTTAGTGGAATTTTTGTTGTTAAAGTTTGTTTTAAGCATGTTAAAGTTTGTTTTAAACATAAAGAGCTGATTATTTTATTATCAGTTTAAATTTATTGGGGTTTTTTTTGGTCATAAAATGTAGCACTAGGTCTCAGTGTTAATCATATAATTAAGCCAGAGGTTCAGCCTAATAGATTTGTCAGAAAGGTGAAGGCAGATTTTATTTTCAGCACAGAACTTGCAAGGCCCCAAAAAATTAATGCTTATTACACTGGTTTTAAAATTAGGGTAGGCAGATTTTTTTTAAACAACATATATATTGTAATGATTAGTGTGTGTGTATATATATATATATATATATATATATATATATATATATATACCAAAACACAGAGAGAGTCTGCCAACACACATTGTTTTTTGGTCTATTCTTTGTAAATATGTACCATGCTTTTGCAAAACTTTGGGGTGGGTGTGCATCAATGGATTAATCATGTAATTATTATTTTTTTGCTTTTCAGCAATTTTGAATAAGATTGACCTTACCTTTTCACTGTGCATGTTTCTGTTTTACTTTTTTCCTACAAATTTTGTTATCTTAAACCCAAATCCCAAATTTTTGAAAAATAATACATCTTCCATGCTTATTGTGTACTGATTTACCAATTATACTATTTTTGGATTGGGGAAGGAAGGCCTTGTCTTCTGGATGGATCATTCTTTGCTTAGTATTTACATTTAAAGCAACAATAATATTTACAAAAAGCTGTAGCCATGAGTAAAAGCTAATTTTGTAAGGTATTATTTGGAGTAAAATAAAAGGTATTAAACAAGCTAATAAAAATCTTCAAAGATTCCTCTCCAAAAAGAAACATTAGACTTTCCTGCTTCTAGTATATGTATATCATAGGCTTCCTTCATGTACAAATTTAGAAATAAATAAATAAATAAATAAATAATAATAATAATAATAATAATAATAATAATAATAAAGACTTTATGTAAAGAAGAAGTTTGAACCTATATTGTTTTACACATATTTGCTACTACTATTTGTATGAATCTTGTATGAACACATGTAATACATTATACTTTTTTATGGTTCCTTTGCACATTTATATACTTTTTATGGTTCCTTTGCACATTTATACATTTATATACATTTATATACATTTTATGTTTCCTTTGCACATTTATATACTGAATGACCTGTTTTATTTTTCTTCTGAAATTTAAAAGTACTTTCTGAAAGGCCTTTACTCACTTTAGTCACAGTAAGTCCTTGTTTTTTTTATCATTACTTTGGTTAAATAATTCATAAACTCTTGAACCCATTTTTAAATGACCAGAATTTGAGTTTTAACCACTCCTTCCTGCAAATAGTTAATGTTCACACCAATGGCAGGTACACGTCAGTAGCTTGGTGGAGATTGTTTAATGTCCCAATGGTAATTAATGTTAGGTGCAATATTATGGGAAAGAAGGATGCATTTATCAGTTGTCCAGGCTCATCATGTACAGTAGACAGAAATTCTTGCAACTTCCATGATAAATGAAAGCTGTGAACTTTTAATCATGTATTTTACGTATTTAAGGCATTTTATTCTTTGTTATGTAAGTAGCAATGTACATGTTGGGACACAAACCTAGAGGGTATGTTAGATATAGTTTGCTTGTACAAGGTATGTTCAAAGGAGAGTGCATGGCTGATGGTTGAGTATTTAATTTTAAAAGATGAAGGAAAACACTACTCTGATTGAGACTATAGATGGAAATGAAATGTGTTGTTCAGCGCATTTGAGTCATTACTTTTAGTGAGTCAACAAATAAAGCTCAACGTGTTTATTACGAACATAAGATACAGTTCATTTATGGAACAAAGACTGTCCTAGTCCTGATAAGTTTCCTGTAAACGTTTTACTGTATGGCTTTAGATTTTGTTATTGGTTGTTTTTTTATGGCATTTTTAAAATGATTTAGTTCACCTGGCTACAAGGCCAGGTGAGCTAATGACATTTCTTCTTCTTTCTTTAACTGAAATTTCAAAAAAACTTGTATTTGGCCCAATATTTTTTTCAACATCCCATTCTGCAGCCTTGTTAGCACACATGACATATGTCAAACATGTCATAAAAGCTTCAGAAATATAATTATATTTATAATACCCAAAAATAATTAATGACAAATACAACGAATTTGTAAAATGGTAAATACGTTTTGGAATTATTTGTCATTAAAAAATGTAAATCATTAAATTCATAACAAGATTACTTGGGAATTTCCATACATTGCTTGCCGATGAAAACTACCAAAGTTCCTGTACAGTGGAAAGCGTCTTGGTACCTACCATCAGAAGGAAAAAACGTCACGTGATGGTAAACCGGTCTATCTGTAATATTGTGCACCTCTAGTTTCATCTACTGTATAAGACTGCTGTAACTGGAATCATGAAACATCAAGATGAGAGAATATATTTTCATAAGTACTGCAAGAAGTACTGAACCCTCCTCTTAAAAGTTGGTCCATATTTCACATTCCACTGAGTTTGGTTTGATGTTTTATTGTTTGTGCTTTAATTATTAAATTATGTGATTGTATACATATCTTGTAGTACAACACCCATACTAAAAAGGTCATTGTGATCAATATTTCACATTTTGCTAGCTTTCATATATGTTAACTTGTTGCGTTTAGCTCTTGTCACAAAGGTTTTTCACATGCTTTGAACTGATCCAGTGGCCTAGTGGTTAAAGCTTCTGCCTCTGATGCGGGAGGTCACGGGTTTGAACCCTGGCCTAGTCATACCAAAGACTTATAAAAATGGTATTAACAGCTACCTCGCTAGGCACTCAGCATTAAGAGGTTAGTGTTAGGACTGGTTGGCCTGGTGTCAGGATAATGTGACTGGGTGGGACATCATGCTACATGTCTGTGGCATGATATCCCAGTGCTAGACATCACTACATGTATAAACTGCCACACTGCCAAAATGGTAGTGATATGACTGAAAAATTGTTGAAGCTATGTTTATAATCTAAATCACACACACACACACACACACACACACACACACACACACACACACACACACACACACACACACATACTTGGTGATTACTGGCCTGTATAGAATCATACACTTTGGGGTACATCTTTATGAGCACTACTGCCTTGTTTTATTAGTACTAGTAGGCCAGTTTGAACCATATTGTATGTTTCACTGACACAGTATTTTTTAGTTTTGATCATTTCTCAGGACCTGGTCATGCAAGAATCATAAAATTGCTGATGATATGCATCTTTGTTACTACTGTGCTTTTACAGCGAAAAGAAGCTCATCTTGACCTGTATTTCAGCCTTTGCTGGCTTTTGCATTTAGCTCATGACCTCGAGTTTTTGGTATGTTGTATGCATACTATCATGTTGTTCCTACACTCATGAAATGTGATGAATGGATGCATCTTGACAAGTTATATGTACATCTCTTGTGTCACAAGATGTCCCAGTGACCTATATTTCATGCTGAGTGACTTTCATAAGATTTGATAAGAGTTCATTTTTGGGGTGTTGTTTATGCTCCAGTCTTGACATTTGGTGATTGGATGCATCTCTGTTGCTTCAGCACCCTTAAAACCAAAATTGGTCAATGTGATCTATATTTTACATTGATTGATATAATGTGATCTACATTTTACATTGATTGATACAATGTGATCTACATTTTACATTGATTGATACAATGTGATCTACATTTTACATTGATTGATACAATGTGATCTACATTTTACATTGATTGATACAATGTGATCTACATTTTACATTGATTGATACAATGTGATCTACATTTTACATTGATTGATACATGCATGACCTGCATACATCCTAGACTACTTGGAAGTTAGAATATGTTTATTCATTGGTAAACTTTGCATTTTAATGACTATACCTCAGCATCAAGTGTGTGCCTTTCCTGACGCCTTGTATTTTTTGGCCGTATGACTTTAGATGAGCAAATCAGAAACTGTACATTGTATATAATTTTTAAGTTATGGAAGTACTTAAATTACAGTATTGTACTTACAAATAGTTTTAAAAAAAGTAATTAATTAATTGCATAAACATTTTAAGCAATTTATTTTCTTAGTTTCCAAAACTTCAGCAGATAATGATGGGGGGCAGGGGCTCAGTGGCAGTGGGGGGCATGGAATTCCCATGAAGCAATTATTGTTGAGAGGGCCCCAGAATAAAGCTTTGTTGGGGAAGGGGGGGGGGGGCAGAATTGCTTGCAACACTACTGACCAATCAAGCAACATGACTCTTATCAATTTAAACCATCACTGTCACTAATGTTAGGGATCAGTGACCCGAACTTGACAGCTGCATGCTTAGGGTATTAATGAAAAACTGAATGTAAATCTTTAAAACTTTGTCAATATTTTTGGTGTTTCGTTTATTATCATGCTTTCCCCATACTATAGATGGAAGTATGATGTACTTCTCCTAAAAGTGCATCATATTCTGCTGACCTGACACCTTGGAATATAAAGTGCCTACATGCATGTATATGTCCAATGAAGGAGTTCTGTCAAGCAACCACAATCTGCATCCATTAAATGTCAAGTTTTATGTATACAAAACAATCGTAGACACAGGCATTCACAGGAGTTTTTCATGGTGGTGGGGTGGGGGTGCAAAGCCAAATTTAACAAAATACTTGCAATATATTTTTTTTACCACCCCACCCCCTCATATTCCCATGATCTTAGAATAACTAATTTCAATATAGAACATGTCCATGCAGGTTCCATACCATACTGACCTTGGCATCTTTATTCAATACACAATGACTTCAGCGCTTGTTTTGTTTCCAGGGCTTAAGTGATGTTTTTATTATTCTCTTTAGTGGACCACTCAAGTATTGATATGTTCTGCAAAGCACATGTATCTGAAAGTTTGGTCTCATAGAGAGAACAAGATACATTTGATATGGAGGTATTAGAGAGAACAGGACACATTTGATGTGGGGGTTTAAATAAAGGGATATATTTGATGTGGGTATATTGAACAGAGAACAAGATGTATTAGATGTGGGTATATTGAATAGAGAGAACAAGATACATTTGATGTGGAGGTTTTAAATAGAGAGACCAAGATACATTTGATGTGGGGGTATTAAATAGAGACCAAGATACATTTGATGTGGGGGTATTAAATAGAGATACCAAGATACATTTGATGTGGGGGTATTAAATAGAGATACCAAGATACATTTGAGGTGGGGGTATTAAGTAGAGACCAAGATACATTTGATGTGGGGGTAATAAATAGAACAAGATACATTTGATGTGGAGGTATTAGATAGAGAGAACAAGATACATTAGATATGGTATATTGAATAGAGAGACCAAGATACATTTGATGTGGGGGTATTAAATAGAGAGACCAAGATACATTTGATGTGGGGGTATTAAGTAGAGACCAAGATACATTTGATGTGGGGGTAATAAATAGAACAAGTTACATTTGATGTGGCGGTATTAGATAGAACAAGATGCATTAGATATAGTATATTGAATAGAGAGAACAAGATACATTTGATGTGGGGATATTAGAGACAAAGATACATTTGATGTGGGGGTATTAAATAGAGACCAAGATACATTTGATGTGGGGGTAATAAATAGAACAAGATACATTTAATGTGGAGGTATTAAGTAGAACAAGATACATTTGATGTGGATAGAGAGAACAAGATAAATTAGAAATTGAGTATATTGAATAGAAAGAAAAAGATATTTTGGATGTGGGGGTAAAATAGAGAGAACAAAGTACATATGATGTGGGAGTATTAAATAAAGAGAACAAGATACATTTGATGTGAGTGTATTAAAAACAGAACAAGATGCATTAGAAGTGGAGGAGGTATTAAATAGAGGCACTCACTTTATTTATTGCCACATGCCAGGTGCCTATATTTGGCTGAATATGATAATAAATGTGCTTTTAAATTATTTGAGTACATGTATATTCAGTCAATATTTAGCAATGATAATTTAAAAGAAAGGCATAAATACAAATGAAACTGTTTTTCTTTGTTCTGGAAATTCAGCATATCCTACAATGACACAAGTGATGTTTGTTGTGTGAGCATGGACTCGTAAATTTATGTATTGTTGGCATTTGCGTGTGTAAGTTTATTTATGTCTGTGATACTGTTGTGATATGTATTGTGCTGATGACAGTTATCACGTTATGTAGTGCAATACAAAATGGCAGGTGTTTGCCCAGCTTTATCTGACATTGAGGGCTTCACATTTATTCATCTGATGCTGATCCACCATTGAATATGGCAGATGCTTCCCCACCCACCCTAAGAAAGGAAAAGCTTTAAACAGATATTATGAACTTCTGAGAAAATGGTGGGTGTAAGATGAAGATGTTTACATTTGCAGCATGCACAATGGAGAGAATGTTAGTATATGAAGTTGTTTACATTTGCAGCATGCACAATGGAGAGAATGTTAGTATATGAAGTTGTTTACATTTGCAGCATGCACAATGGAGAGAATGTTAGTATATGAAGTTGTTTACATTTGCAGCATGCACAATGGAGAGAATGTTAGTATATGAAGTTGTTTACATTTGCAGCATGCACAATGGAGAGAATGTTAGTATATGAAGTTGTTTACATTTGCAGCATGCACAATGGAGAGAATGTTAGTATATGAAGTTGTTTACATTTGCAGCATGCACAATGGAGAGAATGTTAGTATATGAAGTTGTTTACATTTGCAGCATGCACAATGGAGAGAATGTTAGTATATGAAGTTGTTTACATTTGCAGCATGCACAATGGAGAGAATGTTAGTATATGAAGTTGTTTACATTTGCAGCATGCACAATGGAGAGAATGTTAGTATATGAAGTTGTTTACATTTGCAGCATGCACAATGGAGAGAATGTTAGTATATGAAGTTGTTTACATTTGCAGCATGCACAATGGAGAGAATGTTAGTATATGAAGTTGTTTACATTTGCAGCATGCACAATGGAGAGAATGTTGGTATATCTGTATGTTACTTTCATGTACTGTGGCTAAAATTTCTTTGGATATTGTACTTGTGGAAATTATACATGGTCTGAGCGCATTGCTAACTAAAATGACTGCTCCCTTGTCTGAAATCAGCCTGAATTAGTCTAAAGTACACTATCTTTAGCAGTTATTAAAATGGGGAAAAGAAGTTGTTCCAGCCTAGACAATACCAGCTTCTGAAAGTGCAATGAATTAATTACCAAATATATAAAATGTAAAAAATGTCATAACATTTTTTCTGTATAATTTACTTCTAAAGTCTAGGAAGTTAAAACAACCAAGTGCAGCTAGCAATTTATTGAAAGGTGCTCATATCTGAAGTAAGCTCAAGCTGTATACTCAATAACCCATATTCCACAACAATCATACATGATAATAAAGGGAGTTAATTCTTTTTGAATAATACCTAAGACATACGATGTGGTTTTTTTTAATAGCCAGTATAGCCAGTGAGGAAAACGGGGGAAATTCTTTTTCTTTAAAACTTTAACCCTATGCAAAATACAAAACTATAGAGTGCCAACAAGATCTACTCAGGAAAGTAGATATAATCAGATTGGACAGAATGCATCCTGCCATGAAAGTTTGTCAGTTTTATAAAAATGCCGCCAGTCCATTATCAGATTAGACCAATGCTAATAAAAATAGAAAGCAAACTTCCAATGACATCTTTTCAAAAACTGCTTAACAGAATTTGACATGACTTTTCAAAAAGCGTTGGGCATAAAAGGCTTTCATTTTTTATGCCATTGCACCGCTAGAAGTTGAAAAACATTTACGTAAATGTTTTAAAAGACTGCCATTGAGAATTGGACCTAATTTGTTACAGAAAAGGGCCTTTCAGTATTGGACAGGTGATGCATGACAGCACAGATATGGATGAAGATATATATATATATATATATATATATATATATATATATATATATATATATATATATATATATAATGCACAGTTGTTACAGTATGATGTGTCTTTACACAAAAAATGCTATTATAAATTAGAAAATTGATTACTGCTACAATAAAGTATGCACAAGGCTTCAAGGATGAGTATATGCAGGATTCGTACAAGGAGTAGTAAACCATTATAGGTAAGTACATGATATGAAAATATTTTAAAGAGCAGAAGTGCTGAATTATAATCATACAAATGATTGTTTTTGTAGAAATTGACTAAGAAACTTTTTGAAAGCTTGGCATGAATCAGCTGACTTGATATAAAGTGGTATGGAATTCCATAGTTTGACTCCAGAAAAAGTGAAATTCTTTTTTTCAAACTCTGAATTTGGTTTAGGTAAATATAACTTGTTTGAGATGGAACATAGTTCATACATTACGTATATTTTCAACAAATTTAAAATTACATTTAAGAGAATCAGGGGCAAACCATGTAAGGATTTATAGACTAGTATGCCCTTTTGAAATTCAGTACTCTGCTGAAATGGAAGCCACTTTAAGATTTATTGATGGTGTATCTAAATCAGGATCATAAATATATCTAGCTGCTCTCTTTTGAAATTACAGTCATCTTTCCTGATTTTCTGTACCACTGTTACTCCAAATAGAACAACAATATTCTTGGTGTGGCATGATATATGCATTATAGAATATCATTCTCTCTTCTTGAGGGAGATAAGATTTTATTCTGTTCAGGAGATAAAGCAGTGTATTGGAGATATCATGCTTTAGGAAATGAGTGAATTCACCTCTCCTAAGGTCACATGAATAATAATAGTAATAATAATAATAATAATAATAATAAAGGCTTTATTTAGAAAAGGTAACTCAATTAGTTACAGAGCTAATCTACCTTGAGGCCTTCTGTCTGTTATGTACAATATATGGTAATCTGGTCATATTCCAACCACTGAGGTTGTCGACATGAGATCGACAACTTCATTAGTGAAGCCGACTGCTGTGTCCCTAACTATGATACGGGAAGCAGTGTATTGGGCTTCTTGCAACAAGTTTCATTATTCAAAAAGCATATGAGTTCTTCTTCCTAAAAAAAATGATTTTATTATGACTATATATGCAGGGGTAAATCCGACCGTGTTGTGGCTTATTCTGACCTCTGATATGTGTAATTCTGACCACCACATATGGACCATACATATACAAGTTTCATCTGTAAAATACAAAGATTTTGTTTATCTTGACATATTTAAAAGCTTTTAATTGTTTTTATTTTGTTCAGATAGAGAGACAGCAGATAGAAAGCGATATTGCTACATAGATAATTGTAGATGTTGTTATAGAGGTAATTGTGGAGAGAATTAACATTTTATTTTTATTTAGATTTATACCTTTAATTTATTTATTTATTGTTTTTAATTATGTATTTATTACTGGAGTTTTTTGCTTCAAAGTTCAATACAAACTAATCATAATTATACATTTTCTTTAAGTTTGTGTTCTTGGTCGGAATTGCCGTCTTATGAAAAATAACCTGGGGTAAATTTGACCACTATAGAGAACATTGCATTCTATTGTTATTTGTCATCAAACTGGTGCAGTTTTTACTTGTTTAGAGAGGCAAAGCATTATTTTAAAGCTACAATAGCATAATTATTATGTTATTGAAAGCAATACAAATCTTGGATGATTGATGCCTGACTAGGGTCCTGAATAAAAAAAAAAACATATGAATGCTGCTTCTGAACTCGCTCAGAAGCGAGAATACTGAGGCTATTACATCGTTTTGTCATGCAATGTCCTCCTGGAAACATCTTTACTAATTTGCATACGCATGTGCACAAATAAAAACAAAGAACACAACAAGTAATTTGCATATCTTTGTTGTAAACAGCAGGAGGTAAATCCACGGTCGGAATTACCCTATTGGTCGGAATATGACCATGTTACCGTATACAGTATGAACAACATGATGTGAAGAATCTGGCTTGACACTAAATAATTAAGTGATTTAAAAGTCAAAGTATCAAGCCTGGAACATATGCACAGGCATCTGTGAGCACATAAACATATATAAAATATGATCCTGTATTGAAAAATTCAACTGTGAAAATGATGCAAAATTACAGAAAAGCATGTGGTATTTATTGTACTGGAATTGTTGGATTCATCTCAAAAGGAGTATAGATGGTAAATCTTTGTGTCTGCTTTTATTGAAATTTGAATCAGCTTTAAAATTGCACCTACCTGGTGCAAGAAGTAACTTGAAAATAAATGACTTGTCCTATATCATTTGCCACTCATAAGTACATGTATGTGCATGACGTTTAAATATGGCTGCATCTTTAAATTCTCATTTCTGGTGGGAACCACAGATTGAAACCTTAGTTATCAACAACAAACAACCACAAACATTGGAGCTTTTATTTACAGTCATGTTTTCAATAGGACAATATGGCTGCTTACAGGAAGTGGTTGTTCAAGAAGGTAAAATGGTCATTGGTAGGATCATTCATTGGCTGAATAAAAGAGGTGGTTGCATAAAGTTGTGACAGTTAATATTTCGACTACACACACATCAGGACTTTATTTTTGTGGTCACCTGTGGTCACCAATTTCACCAATTTGGTTAATGTGGATCATCCACTGTAGTTGAAAGTTGTAATATAGAGCCATATTAAAGTGTCATGCAGATACAAATTAAATAGATCTGCATAATTTGAATGCTTAAGAAATTACTGACATTGCATTCATAAATAATTAAAAATGCATTTCAAGGAACATAAATACTCTGAAATACACACTCAAGCCAGCTTCTATCAATCCTTGCACAAAACTGGCCTTTAAAACACTCACTAGAAGCATATTCATTGACATAAAAGATGCTTGTATATATGCGTGTAATGTATAATGAATGATCTAACATACAAGCAGTGGCTAGATTTAGAATGCACTGACCTGGAACCTCTTCGACTTGCATTCACATTTCCCAACTGAGTCAGTTATAAGATCCACCAAACACTCAATCCTTATTGATTTATCACTTTGAGGATAAAATAATCATGGTTTCATCTCAGAACTTAGAATTGGTTCTTTTGGGTGATTTTAATGTAAAGTTGATTCATGTTTATGAATATCATTTGGCCAAATATGACATAAACATATTACAAATTCTACCTCATCCATTATTGGTCATGTATTTTCCACTAATTAAGAATATTGTTACCATAAGTGACCTCCATCCCTTGTCTCGCATACATGTACCTCAGAGGTGGAAAAGCATATTTAAATGAAATACGGATGATTTTCAGATGATAATTATTTTCTACAAAAAACATAAATTAATGAAGTTTTGAAATGTCAGGACTCTGATAAAGCTCTTAATATGTTTTACTTAAAATTCATCAGTATATCTTGAGGGACCACTGTTATGAAAGACCATCTGTCTTGAGCAATCTGATTAAAATCAGATCTCCACTGTCCTAGCTAAAGACCTGACAGTGATCACACTTAAGGGTCATGTTCTGGTGACCTTGGAATCAGTCAGTGGAAATGCAGCTTTCAAAAATCTGAAAGTGAATCAAATAATTTGGAACACTTTGATGAGCTTCAGCCACACTGCTTAGTCTCCCAAACGCAAAGACATGACTTCATCTGATTGGCTGATAAAATTAGCGATTAAGATAATAACATAGGTTACCAGAATATGACACCGCTGTTGATGTCAGATCTACACCTAGGACAGTGGAGATCTGATTTTAATAATAATAATAATAATAATAATAATAATGAGGACTTTGTATAGCGCCTAATCTTTAGAAGCTCTAAGCGCTTTGCAACATTTGACAACACTTAAAAAACATATATAATGATATGATTACAAAATTAAAAACAAACACCACGAAAGTAATCAGATTGCTGTCTTGAGAGACCAGGTTCTCAATGCACAAATTTATTGATTAGTGTCATCATGCAATCATTATTGACCATCTGTCTTGAAAGACCTTTATCTGGGGGCAGAATTAGGGTAGTCTTTCAAGTCAGGTTCTAATGTATTTGATATATTGTTACATATATGTAATTAAATTGCTTGTGTGTTAGTTTTAAAATTCCTTTTTATTTTATTTTTTGTTTCATTACATTTTATTGTAATGATTATTGAAAGGATTAGAAATTCTTTTTCAGTAATTCGATATTTTCTTTTAGTAAATGTTGTTTATCTAAGACGTAAAACGTGTTACATGAGAATTATTTTTAGTTAACCTAGTTCGTCTTAGGTTGGGAAGTTCATAAACAGGCAGTTAAAATGATTGGTCAGTATCAGGGCCATACTTTGCTTGCGTGATCACTATGTGTAAACAATGTTTTTTTATTATGTGATACATGTATTATAGTAAGAGACCACATGACCCATCTCGCGAGACTTGAAATGATGTTTTTGGAGTTTAAATACGCATTCTTAATATTTTTCTTGAAGGAACGAGGTGTTTTTTTTTGTTTGTTGCCAGATTGTTTGTTTTTCATCTGTTTTTTTGGATTTAATAATTTATTCTCCTGGAAACTCAACAAGTTGACTTTCCTATAAAAAAATTCTGAAAGATATTCATGGAAATTTATTCTGGAATTATTCGGAAACAAAGACTGATTCAATTGAGGAATTGTTGATATTCGTACATGGACCACATCTGACGTCATCGCCTTCCATATTTGTATGTTGTCAAGATTCAAACCTGGATTCTAATAGAACTATTTAGTGATAGGACTTGTGTTTTTCATTCTTAGGATTAAATTTTGGATTATATTCACAAACTGTAAGTCCTATTTACCAATTTTTACATTGTTTTCTAGGGAAATAAATTATTTTGTTAAAATATACAAAGCTTGTTGACTTCACGCTTTTCTTCTGTTACATTTGTATGAGCCTACATGTAACAATATATATATATATATATATATATATATATATATATATATATATATATATATATATATATATATATATATATATGTACACTCCAGAAAGGCATGAAATGACAATACAGGGAACTTTATTAATATAATAAGGAAATCCAAACTGTTAGAAATATACAGGATCCATATCGCAAAGAAAGGGACCAGGTAAATGACAGATGATGCTGTAGCAAAATAATGTCCCTTATCAGGAAATCAAAAGAAATCTATTTTGCAGAAGCCATAAATGAAACTCTAGAACTTGATCTTTGGAAATATATTAATGAATTACACTCCAAAGAAAATATAGGTTTCCCAAATTGGATGAAACATGGCTATCAAATCCTCTCTAATACCCAAGGCAGAAGAGTACCTTATCTACCTCTTTTGCCCTTGTGCTGAAGATTTCAGAATAAATGACTAAACTATACAAAATTAGATTTGTTTTTGTTTTTTGGTTGGCTCCAGAATTCAGAACAACTTTGAAAATAAACTTGAAATTACAGAAAGTATTAACAAAGTTGTTTGTGATTATCTCATAAACCTTACTACTTCAACCAAATAGCACAGGTACAGTTGGCATTATAAACATAAGCTTAAAATGTAATAAATATCCATATTACATTAAAATGTAATAAATATCCATATTACATTAAAGAAGGAAAGAGTAACACATTTATTGTACATTGGTCAGGTAGTAAGAAAATCTTAACTGTAATTCCAAAATTACGTAGAAATATATGTAGCACAACAAATCAATAGTTTCTTAGAAATGAACACTCCGACATCATAACTGATCACGCTTCATGGTTTTCCCTCAATTTCAGAACAGATAAACAGGTGTCTAAAAAGGTGAGCAGGCAAGTTTGTTTGGGGTTGTGTTCAGTCCAAGGACATAATCCCCCATAAGAATTTGGTGTCAGAGATGTGATACATTTTCAGGTTTTCCTGGGGCATTTTTCTTTAAACATATGGTACATTCATGAGATGAGGCAACCAGTGACAGACAATAAAACAGGTACTGACATTCGCTGTCTAGTGGCTGTTAGGGAAAGCCCAGAGGATTTTCATCAAACTGCTCTTGTTCTACTACACTGATAAGGATAACTGATAAATTATATGGCTTGAAGAAATTGATACCAGTAGCATAATACACCTAGGTTGAATCTCTTTCAATCTAAAGAAGACATTTAACTTAGCTGGACATGATAACATTATCATTGAAAAGCACTTGTATTGCTGTTTTAGTGGAAAATATTTCCTGAATACAATCTTATCTTAGTGACAGGACCAAACAAATGCTGCAGCACTCAGCGGTACTTTATCAAGTCTTGGCCAGATAAAATATGGGATGCCTCAGGGCTCAATCCTTGGACCTCTCGTTATTTCTTATGTATATAAACTTGACATTGTATACAAAATACACAGAAACTGTATGTAAGGTAATCAAGCAACATTCCACACATCATTTTCAAGACATCAATGCAATCCAAAAAAGAGCTGCAGCATGTTCTTTATCATGTCAGTAAAAGTTATCATGACAGTGGACTGTACACTCTATATAAATACCAAAGAAGACCAATGCATTGCTAATAGGAATATCAATCCTTGCCAAAAAAAAAACATTTGTCTGTTCATGGGGAATATATATCTAGGACAGAATGTCATAAGTTCCTAGGTTTACATTTTGCTCATGTCAGTAATATCATAGCCTTAAGAGTAATATCACTTCAAAATAGAAAAATATCCACCAGTTAATGCAAGGAAACTATTCTATTTAGCATATATATTATCTATCATGGACTAATAGTGGACCCTATTGGGGTGATGTGGAGATGGGGTTGGGGATAATGCGTACCAACTATCATTAATCATATCATTAAAATTCAAAAGGTTGTAGATATAATTATACTACTGAACACACTCACTTACAAGTCGAGCCCAACAGCAAACTGAACAGATCCAGATCTGCTGTCGCATAATGCACTGGCAGATCTGGGTCTGTGCAGCTTTTTAGGAGTAATCAGTAGAAACAAACAACATATACCCTGTTCTGCAGGAGCCTTATGCTATGGCAGATAAGGACCTTTGTTGTTTGCAATCTGACTTGACTTATAAGCGAGTACATACAGTAGATGCTGATCCAATGATATCATCCACTGATATGTTTCACTCACAAAACTGGTTTCCTTTTGACAGTACTATCTGAGATGTATATCGGTTCATAAACCCCTTCATAGTGTAAGTTTTACTTGATATGTGTGTCCAAATGAGCAACATACATGCTTCTTAATATCAACATCATAACTGTGTTTAAGACTATCACAACAAAGAACTAATGCATTGAAAAAAGATCACTTGACTGGAATTGGTTAGCATTCAAATTAAAGCAAACTTACAGCCTTGTCATGTTTAAAACAGATTGTTTCAACTACTTAAGCATGTAGTAACTCTCACACCATGTTTTATTTCTCATTTATTGTTATGTGTATGCATTAATCAGTTCATAAACAGGATACAGTATTGGACATATATATACATTATTTAAGTTACAAGTCAAATATTTGTTTTGACACACACAATCACACGCACACACACATTCATTCGTATAAATATCTGTAGAATTCTATAAGCCCCTTAAGGATTAGCTTGTATTTAGCTAAATCAGTTGTACCCTCTGGAATTATTACTATTATTATTATTATTATTATTATTATTATTATTATTATTATTAATGTTGTTGTTGTTGTTAACATGATGTGACAGTCATTTGATTGGTAAATAATTAACTTCCACACTAAACAAAGAGTTCTTGCATAATTTACATTATCTTACCTGTATACAGGTAGACAGGTATGCTTGTCCAGTCTGATTAATATCAACACCTTCTTATTATAAGCATTCTAGACCTGACAGATATTGATTGATTATGGTTAACCTTCTACTGCCCTTTGGAATTCTTGATCCTCTTATTTTTAATAATGTATGAAATTAAGCAATGTGTTAGAGTTGTTGTTTGAAACTTTATGTTCTAAATATAGTTTTTTGCATTCATAAATGTTAAAAATGTAATTTGATTGGTGAATGTAAAGGTTAATGGAATGTGACCTCATATCGGTATCTGTTGGTTCTCTGTTATGGTTGTGATTGCAATTTTAACCAGATTCTGCTTGTGTAGTATGTATCAATTAGGCACTTAAATTACCAGATGAAAAGATTTAAAAATTGAAGTATTTTATTTCAAAATTTTTTTAAAGCATACATTTTTAATATAAAGTTTTAATTTTTAATTTGCACTGTAGTGTATTTTTTGGCAAAGTAGATGAATAGGAATTACTGTTGATTTTTTAAAAATATTTTATTTCTTTTATCATTTTCCCAATCCATATTGTCGCCTTTTATTTCCAACTGCATGTCCACTTTCTTTCAAAAGGACACTTGTTACAGCTTGCTAAGGAAACGATTATAGTTGTCATTGGATGGCGAGAAGTAACTGATCACTATTCAGACTTGTCTAACTAGTATTCGGAAAGTCATAAGACATTAATGAGAATATAC
The DNA here is from genome assembly GCA_016617855.1 of Megalonaias nervosa. Lineage (NCBI taxonomy): Eukaryota > Metazoa > Mollusca > Bivalvia > Unionida > Unionidae > Megalonaias > Megalonaias nervosa. The sequence continues at coordinate 76,934 of JAECUM010093278.1, forward strand.
TGTATATAAAACTGAAAGGACATTAAAAATAATAATAATAATAATAATAATAATAATAATAGTGACTTTATTTAAAGAGGGTAACACAGTTAGCTGAAGAAACAATCTACTTTGAGGCCCTCATACAATGGAACTTATTTATATACAAATGCACATATATACACACATACACGCATACCTATACATAGTAGCATTTACATGTATAGACACAATATATTTACTTTCTTTCCTTTCACCAGATTGATACTTGCCCATACATATTGAACTCGCATAGTCAATATACATACAGTATGCAATTAGTGACAAAATTGATGAGTAGTATATTTAATGATACCCAGAGGCATTTATACAGTTATTTTCATTCAGATTTTAACTACATTTATGAAGCCACTGGATATATTGGGTTTGGAAGAAGGAAATAGAGTGGGTATTTCTAATCTCAACTGGAATACTATTCCATAGCAGAGTTCCAGAGTAAGAATACAGTATTGAAAACTAAAAGGACATTAGTATGAGTATAGTGTTGAAAACTCCTAGGATATTAGTAAGAATATAGTGTTGAAAACTCCTAGGACATTAGTAAGAATGTAGCATTGAAAACTCTATGGACATTAGCAAGAATGTAGCATTGAAAACTCTATGGACATTACATGTAGTAAGAATGTAGCATTGAAAACTATGGACATTAGTAAGAGTGTAGTGTTGAAAACGCAATGGACATTAGTAAGAATGTAGTGTTGAAAACTCAATGGACATTAGTTAGAATATAGCATTATAAACTCTATGGACATTAGTATGAATATAGCGTTGAAAACTCAATGGACATTAGTAAGAATATAGCATTGATAACTCAATGGACATTAGTAAAAATATAGCATTGAAAACTCCTAGGACATTAGTAAGAATGTAGTATTGAAAACTCCTATGACATTAGTAAGAATGTAGCATTGAAAAATCAATGGACATTAGTAAGAATATAGAATTGAAAACTGTATGGACATTAGTAAGAATGTAGCATTGAAAACTCTATGGACATTAGTAAGAATGTAGCATTGAAAACTCTATGGACATTAGTAAGAATGTAGTGTTGAAAACTCAGTGGACATTAGTAAGAATGTAGTGTTGAAAACTCAACAGACATTAGTTAGAATGTAGCATTAAAAACTCTATAGACATTAGTAAGAATATGGCATTGAAACTCTATGGACATTAGTAAGAATGTAGCATTGAAAACTATGGACATTAGTAAGAATGTAGCATTGAAAACTCAGTGGACATTAGTAAGAATGTAGTGTTAAAAACTCTATGGACATTAGTTAGAATGTAGCATTAAAAACTCTATAGACATTAGTAAGAATATGGCATTGAAACTCTATGGACATTAGTAAGAATGTAGCATTGAAAACAATATGGACATTAGTAAGAATGTAGCACTGAAAACTCTATGGACATTAGTAAGAATGTAGTGTTGAAAACTCTATGGACATTAGTAAGAATGTAGTGTTGAAAACTCTAGACATTAGTAAGAATGTAGCACTGAAAACTCTATGGACATTAGTAAGAATGTAGTGTTGAAAACTCTATGGACATTAGTAAGAATGTAGTGTTGAAAACTCTAGACATTAGTAAGAATGTAGCACTGAAAACTCTATGGACATTAGTAAGAATGTAGCATTGAAAACTCTATGGACATTAGTAAGAATGTAGCATTGAAAACTCTATGGACATTAGTAAGAATGTAGCATTGAAAACTCTATGGACATTAGTAAGAATGTAACATTGAAAACTCTATGGACATTAGTAAGAATGTAGCATTGAAAACTCTATGGACATTAGTAAGAATGTAGTGTTGAAAACTCAACAGACATTAGTTAGAATGTAGCATTAAAAACTCTATAGACATTAGTAAGAATATGGCATTGAAACTCTATGGACATTAGTAAGAATGTAGCATTGAAAACTATGGACATTAGTAAGAATGTAGCATTGAAAACTCAGTGGACATTAGTAAGAATGTAGTGTTAAAAACTCTATGGACATTAGTTAGAATGTAGCATTAAAAACTCTATAGACATTAGTAAGAATATGGCATTGAAACTCTATGGACATTAGTAAGAATGTAGCATTGAAAACAATATGGACATTAGTAAGAATGTAGCACTGAAAACTCTATGGACATTAGTAAGAATGTAGTGTTGAAAACTCTATGGACATTAGTAAGAATGTAGTGTTGAAAACTCTAGACATTAGTAAGAATGTAGCACTGAAAACTCTATGGACATTAGTAAGAATGTAGTGTTGAAAACTCTATGGACATTAGTAAGAATGTAGTGTTGAAAACTCTAGACATTAGTAAGAATATGGCATTGAAACTCTATGGACATTAGTAAGAATGTAGCATTGAAAACAATATGGACATTAGTAAGAATGTAGCACTGAAAACTCTATGGACATTAGTAAGAATGTAGTGTTGAAAACTCTATGGACATTAGTAAGAATGTAGTGTTGAAAACTTATGGACATTAGTTGGAATGTAGCATTAAAAACTCTATAGACATTAGTAAGAATATGGCATTGAAACTCTATGGACATTAGTTAGAATGTAGTGTTGAAAACTCTATGGACATTAGTTAGAATGTAGCATTGAAAACTCTATGGACATTAGTTAGAATGTAGCATTGAAACTCTATAGACATTAGTAAGAATGTAGCATTGAAAACTCAATGGATATTAGTTAGAATGTAGCATTGAAAACTCTATAGACATTAGTTAGAATGTAGCATTGAAACTCTATGGACATTAGTAAGAATGTAGCATTGAAAACTCTATGGATATTAGTTAGAATGTAGCATTAAAAACTCTATAGACATTAGTAAGAATGTAGCATTGAAACTTTATGGACATTAGTAAGAATGTAGCATTGAAAACTCTATGGATATTAGTAAGGATCTAGCATTGAAAACTGTGGACATTAGGAAGAATCTAGCATTGAAAACTATGGACATTAGTAAGAATGTAGCATTGAAAACTCTGTGGACATTAGTAAGAATGTAGCATTGAAAACTCTATGGATATTAGTAAGAATGTTGCATTGAAAACTCTATGGACATTAGTTAGAATGTAGCATTGAAACTATGGACATTAGTAAGAATGTAGCATTGAAAACTCTATGGATATTAGTTAGAATGTAGCATTAAAAACTCTATAGACATTAGTTAGAATGTAGCATTGAAACTCTATGGACATTAGCAAGAATGTAGCATTGAAAACTCTATGGATATTAGTAAGGATCTAGCATTGAAAACTATGGACATTAGTAAGAATATAGAATTGAAAACTCTATGGACATTAGTAAGAATGTAGCATTGAAAACTCTATGGATATTAGTAAGAATGTAGCATTAAAAACTTTATAGACATTAGTTAGAATATAGCATTGAAACTCTATGGACATTAGTAAGAATGTTGCATTGAAACTCTATGGACATTAGTAAGAATGTAGCATTGAAAACTCTGTGGACATTAGTAAGAATGTAGTGTTGAAAACTCAATGGACATTAGTTAGAATGTAGCATTAAAAACTCTATAGACATTAGTAAGAATATGGCATTGAAACTCTATGGACATTAGTTAGAATGTAATGTTGAAAACTCTATGGACATTAGTTAGAATGTAGCATTGAAAACTCTATGGACATTAGTTAGAATGTAGCATTGAAACTTTATGGACATTAGTAAGAATGTAGCATTGAAAACTCTATGGGTATTAGTTAGAATGTAGCATTGAAAACTCTATAGACATTAGTAAGAATGTAGCATTGAAACTCTATCAACATTAGTAAGAATGTAGCATTGAAAACTCTATGGATATTAGTTAGAATGTAGCATTAAAAACTCTATAGACATTAGTAAGAATGTAGCATTGAAACTTTATGGACATTAGTAAGAATGTAGCATTGAAAACTCTATGGATATTAGTAAGGATCTAGCATTGAAAACTATGGACATTAGTAAGAATATAGAATTGAAAACTCTATGGACATTAGTAAGAATGTAGCATTGAAAACTCTATGGACATTAGTAAGAATGTAGCATTGAAAACTCTGTGGATATTAGTTTGAATGTAGCATTAAAAACTTTATAGACATTAGTTAGAATATAGCATTGAAACTCTATGGACATTAGTAAGAATGTAGCATTGAAACTCTATGGACATTAGTAAGAATGTAGCATTGAAAACTCTATGGAAATTAGTAAGAATGTAGTGTTGAAAACTCAATGGACATTAGTTAGAATGTAGCATTAAAAACTCTATAGACATTAGTAAGAATATGACATTGAAACTCTATGGACATTAGTAAGAATGTAGCATTGAAAACTATGGACATTAGTAAGAATGTAGCATTGAAAACTATGGACATTAGTAAGAATGTAGCATTGAAAACTATGGACATTAGTAAGAATGTAGCATTGAAAACTCAGTGGACATTAGTAAGAATATAGAATTGAAAACTATGGACATTAGTAAGAATGTAGCATTGAAAAATCAATGGACATTAGTAAGAATGTAGCATTGAAAACTCTATGGACATTAGTAAGAATGTAGCACTGAAAAATCAATGGACATTAGTAAGAATGTAGCATTGAAAACTCTATGGACATTAGTAAGAATGTAGCATTGAAAAATCAATGGACATTAGTAAGAATGTAGCATTGAAAACTCTATGGACATTAGTAAGAATGTAGCATTGAAAACTCTATGGATATTAGTAAGAATGTAGCATTGAGAACTATGGACATTAGTAAGAATGTAGCATTGAAAACTATGGACATCAGTAAGAATGTAGCATTGAAAACTCTATGGACATTAGTAAGAATGTGGCATTGAAAACTCTATGGACATTAGTAAGAATGTAGCATTGAAAACTATAGACATTAGTAAGAATGTTGCATTGAAAACTCTATAGACATTAGTAAGAATGTTGCATTGAAAACTCTATAGACATTAGTAAGAATATAGCATTGAAAACTCAGTGGACATAAGTAAGAATATAGAACTGAAAAATCAGTGGACATTAATTAGAATGTAGCATTGAAAATTCAATGGACATTAGTAAGAATATAGCATTGAAAAATCCAAGGATATTAATAAGAATATAGAATTAAAAACTCAGTGGACATAAGTAAGAATGTAGCATTGAAAACTGATAGGACATTAGTAAAAATGTAGCATTGAAAACTCAATGGACATTAGTAAGTATATAGCATTGAAAAATCAATGGACATTAGTAAGAATGTAGCATTGAAAAAGCAGTGGACATGAGTAAGAATGTAGCATTGAAAACTCAGTGGACATTAGTAAGAATATAGAATTGAAAACTCATAGGAGATTAGTAAGAATGTAGTATTGAAAAATCAGTGGACATGAGTTAGAATATAGTATTGAAAACTCTATGGATATTAGTAAGGATGTAGCATTGAAAACTTTATAGACATTAGTAAGAATATAGCACGGAAAACTCTTAGGACATTAATAAGAATGTAGCATTGAAAACTCCTAGGACATTAGCAAGAAAATTTCATTGGAAACTCATAGGACAGTAGTCAGAATATAGCATTGAAAACTCAATGGACATTAGTAAGAATGTAATATTGAAAACTCAATGGAAATTAGTATGAATATAGCATTGAAAACTCAGTGGACATAAGTAAGAATATAGAATTGAAAACTCATAGGACATTAGTTAGAATATAGCATTGAAAACTCCTAATACATTAGTAAGAATTTAGAATTGAAAACTCATAGGACATTAGTAAGAATGTAGCATTGAAAACTCTATGGACATTAGTAAGAATGTTACATTGAAAAATCAGTGGACATGAGTTAGAATATAGTATTGAAAACTCTATGGATATTAGTAAGGATGTAGCATTGAAAACTTTATGGACATTAGTAAGAATATAGCACGGAAAACTCCTAGGACATTAGTAAGAATATAGCATTGAAAACTCCTAGGATATTAGCAAGAAAATTTCATTGGAAACTCGTAGGACAGTAGTCAGAATATAGCATTGAAAACTCAATGGACATTAGTAAGAATGTAGTATTGAAAACTCAATGGAAATTAGTATGAATATAGCATTGAAAACTCAGTGGACATAAGTAAGAACATAGAATTGAAAACTCATAGGACATTAGTTAGAATATAGCATTGAAAACTCCTAATACATTAGTAAGAATATAGAATTGAAAACTCAGTGGACATTAGTAAGAATGTTGCATTGAAAAATCAATGGATGTTAGTAAGAATATAGTATTGAAAAGTGTGGACATTAGTAAGAATATAGAATATAGCATTGAAAACTCAGTGGACATTAGTAAGAATATAGAATATAGCATTGAAAACTCAGTGGACATTAGTAAGAATATAGAATATAGCATTGAAAACTCAGTGGACATTAGTAAGAATATAGCATTGAAAACTCAGTGGACATAAGTAAGAATATAGAATTGAAAACTCTGGGCATTGGTAAGAATATGGAATTTAAAACTCAGTGGACATTAGTAAGAATATAGCATTGAAAACTCAATGGACATTAATAAGAATATAGAATATAGCATTGAAAACTCAGTGGACATTAGTAAGAATATAGAATATAGCATTGAAAACTCAGTGGACATTAGTAAGAATATAGCATTGAAAACTCAGTGGACATAAGTAAGAATATAGAATTGAAAACTCTGGGCATTGGTAAGAATATGGAATTTAAAACTCAGTGGACATTAGTAAGAATATAGCATTGAAAACTCAATGGACATTAATAAGAATATAGAAATATTTCTTGTGCTGCCTTTTGCTTTGCATTTGCAGTGGAGCAAATCACTTTTCAGAAGACATTGATTGCATGTTAATGTTCTTTAAATCATATAAAGAAGAACATGTGAATAGTGTGACCGTTTTGGCTTCCTACTTTATCCCACCCACCCCCAATTCATACATAATGATATAACAAGAAATGTAGCAACTGTTTATGATTTAACTTTGACCTTGATCTGATATTTAAGGGAGAATATGTTTGTTAGCTACAGTTTTTTATCTTGTGTATCTGTCATATTGTTATTTATTATTTGACAGACATTGGTATATTAATAGACTGGTATCTATGGAAAGACACTAACTTTAGATGATGAATTTCCATATGTACTCGCATATAAGTTTTTGTGTCCAACTGCAAACTGCATAGACCTAATTCTGCTGTTGCATCATGTGCCGGCAGATCTGGGTCTAAGCAGGTTCTTAGGAGTAATCAGTAGAACAAACAACATAGACCCTGATCTGCCGCCCATTATGTGATGGCAGATCCGGGTCTGTGTTGTTTGCAAATGGACCTTGTATATAAGCAAATATGTAGGGTACAGTACAAGTCTGTAATAAGTCAGTATAATTGATTAGGGATAATTATCATCCATCATACATTGCAAAGTTTTAAGAATTTGATGTAACAATGCAAAATTATTGGATAAGAACAGAAATCTATATAAATCGGTTGTAAATTAGGTTCCGCTTCTGTGGAAGTTACCAATTCATTTTAGTTGTTATCAGTCATTCTTTGACATGGGGCATGTGTTTTGCATGCAGCCAGTTGACATTTTAACATATTTTTTCCAGAATTGTCTATGTAATATGCACTTAATAGGGAATGGAGAGTGTTGTGACTAAAATATGTCATTTTATGATTTGGCAGTAGATTAATTAGGTCTGTGCTACAGTAATCACTCATCATAATGCAGTTCATGGGAGCCATGGGGGAATACCACCTTATAGTAAGACTGTCTTACAATGAAATACATGATAGAGTACTCATTAATATGCTGTCTATGGAAGCCATAGAGTATACTGCCTTATAGTGAGACTCTTAAAATGATGTACATATATATGAAACAGTACTCCATGATAATAATACTGTCCGTGGGAGTCAAAGAGGAGACTTTTCTTATAGTCAGATAACCTTATAATGAAGTACATGATACAGTACTCAGTAGTCCACATGGGTTCAAGTCTTAGGCTTGGCCACTGTGGTATGTGAGAAAGATTATGAGTAGCTTCCTGTGGGTTGGTGGTTTTTCCCAAGATTTTTCCAAGTTTTTCCTGCAACAGGTAAATAGTCCTCTGTGTATAGCCTGTCATTTACTGAAAATTTGGAATGAAAACCCCAAACAGTTTAAACAGTACTTTCTCATGATGTCCATGGGAGCCATATTATATACTGCCTTATAGTGTGTCTGTCTTATAATTAAATATATGATACAGCACTCATTATAATACTGTCCATGTGTCCCGTTGTGAGGCCTTATAATGAAGTACATAATAAATTTTATTTTACTACTACTGTCCTGGAATCCATGGTTATACTCACCTGACAATAGGGCTCTGTTATAATGATGGACCTTACAGTGAGGGAGTGATATATTTACCTGAAATCAAAAGTTGAGCAAAGAGTGTGAAGCATGTTCTGTCAGTACAGTATAGCTTGTGTTGGCAGCTCTAGGTATGTTTTCATGAATAAAGGCCAGTAAAATTTACACTAGTAATATAATATATAACAGGACATACACAAGTTAAAACTTGTGCAGGACAAGTGGAATTTTAATTTGATTGTCTCGAATTTTATACTGTATTCAGAAGATTAATTTAGAAATTCGGCACAATTTGCGGATTCAGGATGTTGGTTCTTAGCACCTCTATTGAATCATTCTTTATCATCTTTCTTCCAAGTATTAGAAGAACAGTTATTAAGTTTAAAATGACAGCATCAGCATCAATAATTATCTCGCCATAATTTTCACTTTGTCACGTGGGTCATCCTTCTATTAAATTTTTGGAGAGAAAAATTTATTTTTTGAAATTGAGTGTTATAAAGGTTCAAGGGGTGACAAATTTCAGAATCAGATGGTAGTTGAGTGCTTCACAGCCGAGGAAAGGTGATTTAATAAGAAACTGTTAGCTGTAAGACTTACCTTTCCTCATTGCATTGAGTCAATAATAATAATAATAATAATAATAATAATAATAATACAGTAACAAGAATAATAATAACGACTTTATTGAAAGAGGGTGACAGAATTAGTTGCACCAAACTAATCCTATTAGTGGCCCTCTATTATATATGTATATTTACATTCAAAGTACAAGATCACGGTTTTAGCTGCCTTGGCACTCAGCATTGTCACACACACACACACACACACACACAAGCTCCTGTGTTATATAGATTATAGTTTGAAGAAGACAACCCCTCCAACCTGAGTGATAATATTATATAGTGACATCACAGGGCTACCAGGTTTCGTGATACTATAGCCCAGACCCAGCATCTTGGTATGAGGCTTCTACTGTGCACAAGATATTTTGAACTTCAGAGGCATGATAAGTACTAGTCTTAACCAGCGATGAAACATTAGTTACCATATGTACTCGCTTGTAAGTCGAGTCCAACTGCAAATTGCAAAACCCAGATCTGCCAGCATTTGATACAGCAGATCTGGTTCTGTGCAGTTTGTGCGATTTGTGTGTGATTTAGATTTTTAATGTAACTTTAACAAATTTTCAGTCATATTGCTATGATGTCCACAGTGTGGCAGTTTATAGTGATGTCTACCGCTGGGGCATCATGTTGCAGGCATGTGGCATCATGTCCCACCCAGTTACATTATCCTGACACCAGGCCGACCAGTCCTAACACTAACTTCTTAATGCTGAACTCCTAGTGAGGCAGCTGTTAGTACCATCTTTATAAGTCTTTGGTATGACTTTGCTGGGGTTCGAACCCACAACCTATTGCATCTGAGGCAGACGTTCTAACCACTAGTTCATTAGAGCAGTGCAGTTTGATAGGAGTAATCAGAAGAATAAACAACAGTAGACTCTGATCAGCAGGCGCATTATTCTATGACAGATCAGGATCTTTGTTGTTTATAGTTAGAGTCAACTTATAAGCAGGTATATATGGTAAGCACATTGACATCGTGATTCATCACCATTAAGTCTGACAGTTTACTGGGAATGACAATTTTCTACCCTATCTAGCCCAGACATCTAAAATCATTGTTGGACAAGTAAAATTTAATGTAAATAGCCTCACTTTTAGACAGAAAAATGTACAAAATTCCAGTTTTATGACAATAACACAGTTCATATTGCCAGGTTAGTAAGTGAAAAATGGAAATTGTTGCTGCCTGGGTTGAGTTCAGATTTTAATACAGTAGAACCTGTCTTGAAAGACCCCCTCTTTTGTCAAAAAATTATGGTCTTTCAAGACAGGTGGTCTGTCATAACAGGTCACAAAGCTACATAATCAATAAATTCATGCATTAAGAATGTGGTCTCTCAAGACGGGTGGTCTCACATAGCAGTGGTCTTTCAAGACAGGTTTTACTGTATAATTTTATGCTGAACTTCACCTTTCATCTGGGCTCTATTGAAATGTAATACAGTTAGAAACAAAGCTCAGCCATACATTTTCCCCCATTTAAATTATAAATGTGCATAGCTGTTATAAACACCATTTTATGATTTTTGCAAATATTTAAATACTTTGTTCATAATTCCATCTGTTCAAATGAGGAAAACAACATGTAATGAAAGCTATCTCTGCTTGGCAACTGTTTCCAAATTATCATTCCAGGCACAGAATTTTCAAGATATCACAAATTGCACAGACTAAAAATGCCCACATATTCCAGAAACCTGCTTTAATTCTCCGTAAGAGTTATATAAAGACGGATATCTTAAGTTTCCAGTAATATGTCTCCAACTATTAGCATCAGTATTTCGTTTTGACCGCTTTGTTGGCCTAAGTGGTTAGAATGTCTGCCTTGGATGCAGGTCGCAGGTTCGAATCTCGGCCCAGTCATACCAGAGACTTATAAAAATAGTACTAGCAGCTGCCTTGCTAGGTGCTCAACATTAAGAGGTTAGTGTTAGGACTGGTCAATCTAGTGTCAGAATAATGTGACTAGGTGGGACATCATACTACATGTCTGCGGCATGATGCCCTAGTGCTAGACATCACTATAAACTGCCACACTTCAGACATCATAGTGATATGACTTAGATTGTTAAAGCTACATGTATGTTAAAAATCCCAAAACACACACACAGTATTTCCCCTATTTTTTCACTGCCAAAGTTGTTCTAGACTGTATCTGCACCAGTTTCATGTATTAAATTGAACATAAGTTAAATGTGTTGGTGGTACATGGACATAGGAACTTTTGAAGAGAAGTTTTCAAGATTATTATCACAATTACCAACAAGAATACTGAATTTGCTGTTTTTCATTCAGATTGAAGACTCCCATTGATTCAAAGTACTAAAGCAAAATTCTATTTTTGTGGTCTTTACGTCAAATTTGCTGAATATTGAACAAGCACAAGCAATTGACACAATGCCAATAGTATCATATTTTGACATTTTAAAAATTGAGTTTAAGGGTTACTTAATTTGTTTTTGCTAAAGTCTTAAATTATTAAAGTTGCTGATTCATGAAAGTAATGAAAAAACATGGTGTTTGCATTTTTGAAAACTTGAATGTGATTTTTTTTTTTCAGATATACAATACAGAATTCTAAGACAAAGTCCATCCTTCTATTCTGTGATAAACTTTTCTCAACAAAGCCACAGTAGATACAGACGAGAGATTTCAGGAGATTCCATAGGAAACAACACTGATTCTACACCATTACCTACTACCACAACAAATCCATTAGCCAACGCTTCCATTGTATTAGTAAGTATATCATCTCTGAACCCAATTGCTGCAGGACTTGTGTATATCGTAAATACTCTCTTACAAAATTAGCCCAACTGCAAACTGCACAGAGCCAGATCTGCTGGTTCAGTCGCCAGCAGATCTGGGTCTGTGCAGTTTGTTAGGAGTAATCAGTAGAACAAACAATACAGACTCTGATCTGCAGGTGCATTATGCTATGGCAGATCAGGATCTTTGTTGTTTGCAGTTTGACTCAACTTATAAGTGAGCATATGTGGTAAGTAATGTTGTGCAACTCCTCCAATACTATTGAAGAGGGAGACCTTAAAATTATTTGATTGGGGTGCTCAGCAAATTTGCTCTATATGTTTGGAATTTAGATCTATTACTTGGTTGTGAGTTGAGTGCATGTAACACCTATGCATTTCAGGGTGAATGGAATAACAACTGAGATGGGCATTGGGATCGTGTTGCTTTATACAGTCTTCTGATTCAATTGTGTATATGCATTATCAATAATCTTTCATGTGGCATGTATAAAATAGTGTTTCCACTGAAGCACTTGCTTGTGTGGTGCTTTTTAAAGAGAAATAAAATCATGTGACTCCGGTCATTTAAAACCAGTTGTTACCCTTTGCAGGCTATCTTTCACTTTGCGCCAACAAGAGGAAGTAAGTGTTTTGTTCAGTTTTTATGTGAGAGGTCGTGGGTTCGAACCCCAGCCAAGTCATATCAATGACTTTTAAAAATGGTACTAACAGCTGCCTCGCTTGGCGCTCAGCATTGAGAGGTTTGTGTTAGGAATGGTCAGCCTGGTGTCAGGATAATGTGACTGGGTGGGACATGATGCTACATGTCTGCTGCATGATGCGCCAGTGCTAAACATCACTATAAACTGTCACACTGCAGACATCATAGCAATATGACTGAAAAATTGTTAAAGCTACGTTAAAAATCTAAAACACGCACACACACACACACACACACACACACACACTGTTCAGTTTTTATTTGAAAATATAAACTTGCTGTGGCTTATATTGTTGATACTTTTAGTAGACCAACCAACTGACAAACATTTTTCGGGTCAAGTTATACAAGTCTATGCAGTTAGGCTGCTGACAAAGACAGTATACTGTCACTCAGCCGTTCAGTCCCCAAAATGTCAGACTTTGCAGGATTTGGTATTGCTGATATTGGTGCTGACACAGACATATCCTCCATGAAAAAAATGAAGCACACATCTAAAGTCAAGTTGGGTGTTGACAAATGACAAAGGCACTCATAAAGGCTGATCATCTTCAGGCATAATGTTGTGTGTGGCTTGTCAGTTATCTTGGTTGGCTTAGCAGCTGAAACAAGGTCATAAAGACCAAATTTTGTTGAATAAATTGAATCTGGAAATATAACACCTTTCCATGCATTATTGGTTATTAGCCTAAAACATTTATAGCAAATGTAATATGCATGCTGTTGTGCTTGTGACATGGAAAATTGACAATAGGACCCAATCAGGATTTGACCTTGTAGAGGAAGATTAACAATAGGACACAGTCAGGATTTGACCTTGTATAGGAAAATGGACAATAGGACCCAGTCAGGATTTGACTTTGTAGAGGAAAATTGACAATAGGTCCCAGTCAGGATTTGACCTTGTAGAGGAAAATTGACAATTGGACCCAGTCAGGATTTGACCTTGTAGAGGAAAATTGACAATAGGACCCAGTCAGGATTTGACCTTGTAGAAGAAAATTGACAATAGGGCCCAGTCAGGATTTGACCTTGTAGAGCAAAAATTGACAATAGGACCCAGTCAGGATTTGACCTTGTAGAGGAAAATTGACAATAGGACCCAGTCAGGATTTGACCTTGTAGAGGAAAATTGGACCCAGTAAGGGTTTGACCTTGTAGTGGTAAGTATTAGATGCAGTGCCTGAGGATTTTTGCCAAATCTGCACTCCCCTTTGGAGTTGCTTCAAACATCTATGAGGCTAAAATTTTGAATGAACCCTGTTTGATACACACAAAAAAATTGACAGGTTAAGTTTATTCATAGCTTGATGTATGGCAGTGGCCAATTACTGCTAACGGGATTTTACAAAGATTTGCAAGATTAAACTGGACAGACTAGAAACCAAAACAGAATACCAAAGTGCATCAAATTTTCTAATGAACAAAAGATTCTGGTATAAATTAAAGTAGATCAGATGGTATGCATAGGAACTAGTACCTTCCTCACATGGTAAGGGAGAGTTTATTTCTGTTCATAGTACACAAACCTAATGGAGAACTCAGACTTTTCATGAATCAAAAGACTTTGAATGACTTTGTGACTCCTGAAGTTTTAAACAAGATGGTTTTCAGTTAGTCTGGAAACTAATTATAAGAAAATGATTTTTGTTAATACCTTTGATGTTAAGAGGTGCATATTTCAGTTTTCCAAATATAGTGGAATGCAGTGCTGTAATACATTAAAAGTTTGCTTTTAACCTTGGAGTTTTCAGTGCACAAAAGGTCATTAACCAAATTTTGAAAGTACTGTACAGATAAAAAATACAGTGGTCCCCCTCTTATACAGCCACCCCTTCTGCACCGGGAAAGTGGCCTTATAAGACAGGTGGCCTTTCCAGAGGGGGACTAAATTTTTTGTGAGAAGTATATATAATGTACATAGTAAGAAAGCTACATACTTCAAAGCATTTAATATCTTCATTTAATATCTTTGTTTAAAAGTAACATTAATTATTAAAACATTCTTCTTGTTATAATAATAGACTTATTTCAACTGAATATACATTAATAGTTCTTATTCTTGGAGTAAACGTGATATGTGAGCAGGTATTGTTGTCATGCAAAACCATTCAAAAATGTCATTTAAATCTTAGTACGTACATAATTCTCTTTCCATTTTCCCACTGCTGCTGAATAACCTCCTTATTGGTTACGACGTTGTTTATTCAAGTCTTTTCAACGTAAAATTGTTTTATTCAAGTCTTTTCTACATAAAATTGTTTGGCAAGTCCCCCCTCCCCACCGCACCCGATGTTGTAGAGTAGAATAACCGACTTTCTTCTAAAATAATATGTCTCCGTTTACGTGATGACATGTTAATGTTTGGTAATGATTTATTTGGCTGTTGCTAACTGTATGTGATTTAATTATGCAGATGAAACTTTTGTAGAGTGGACGAAATGCCTTCTTCATAAAGGAAGTGATAAATGTGTTGTCACATGATTTTTCGGTCTTTGTCTGGTACCCTGTTTTGTTCAAGGTTAATTTCTCTCCGTGTGTGTTAATGCACAAAGTCTATTTTTAGCCTATGCTGACCCTGTTATGATCTTGATAGTTACGTCCGGTTGTAATCATCAAAGAGAAGAACTCGACAGATGTGTGAAGTCCAAAACTCAGTCATAGCATTGTTGAGCCCATTTCCAGTAAACATTGGCTTTTATAGATGATGATATAATATTAATCTTAGTGTTACATGTACTTTAGCCAACACTTCTTTCAGTAACGGAAACCTGACATTGGGAGACATGTATCGACAATAGAGATAATCTGATTACTTACCTTACGTCATGATATGAATTAATTATTGGTTCTGGATACATCTGAAAAAAAAAGTGGCCACTCGTGAGGGGAACATTTTACATTTTTGTACTAATATGCTGGCCATTGGTCGCATTAGAGGGGTGGCCATTTTTGAGGGGTACTTTTGAATACAAAACTTGTCTGTGCCAAGGGATTCTGGCCGTAAGAAGTGGGTGGCCGCTGGTCAGGGGGGCCATTCAAGAGGGGGACTACTGTAACCACAAATATGTAGTATACATGTAGATATACACAGCAATCAGATGTGCATCAAGGCATTCATTTCTACCAGACAGCATCTTTTATTGGTTTAATAGATGATACTTTTGAACAAACTTTTGAGGGAAGAGGTTACATTCTTGGCCTTAAATAGTACAGTCTTAGTCTTAAATATTTTAGTCCTAGTCTTAGTCTTAAATAGTACAGTCTTAGTCTTAAATATTACAGTCCTAGTCTTAGTCTTAAATAGTACAGTCTTAGTCTTAAATATTACAGTCCTAGTCTTAGTCTTAAATAGTACAGTCTTAGTCTTAAATATTAGTCCTAGTCTTAGTCTTAAATAGTACAGTCTTAGTCTTAAATATTACAGTTCTAGTCTTGGTCTTAAATAGTACAGTCTTTGTCTTAAATAGTACAGTCTTAGTCATTAATAGTACAGTGTACCAGGAATTTTACGCACATATAAACCTGCCTAATACAATAATGTTGAGCCAAAATGTGGATATAAACAAAAATCTAATGTTACGAAACTTAGACCCAGAACAATTGGCTTCATTGTGTAGACAAATGCATCCAAAGAAGAGTGTGGAGTTGTTTCAGCAGATTCAAATCTGTCTGTTGGTGGCATTGGCCAGTTGAAGTATCCATTTATCATACAGTAACTATTTAGAACTTCTTACAATCGTCGTCATTCTCCTCCATACCTTGCAGTCTATCTGTTATTTGGTACAGAATAAACATATTGGTATTCTAACAAGGCAATAAATGTTATTTGGTACAGAATAAACATATTGGTATTCTAACAAGGCAATATTTGTTATTTTGCACAGAATAAACGTATTGGTTATTCTAACAAGGCAATACATGTTACTGTATTTGGTACAGAGTAAACATATTGGTATTCTAACAAGGCAATACATGTTCTTTGGTACAGAGTAAACATATTGGTATTCTAACAAGGCAGTACATGTTATTTAGCGCAGAGTAAACATTGGTATTCTAACAAGGCAATACATGTTATGTGGTACAGAGGAAACATATTGGTATTCTAACAAGGCAATACATGTTATTTGGTACAGAGTAAAGATATTGGTATTCTAACAAGGCAATACATGTGCATTGCTATTAAATTCATTAAATTCTTAATGTCACGCAGTCCAGGGAAATGGATGATCTTTCTAAATCTACTTGGCGTGGTGTCTTGAAAGAAATGTATATATTTCAGCCATCTATTTACAATTGGCTATACATGGTGACCACTCCGCGAGAAGCTATTTCTTGGCAAGCTTTCATACATACCAGCATTGGCAAAGCTGAGGCTTGAGCCCATGCAGACGTGACCATGATAAGTCACATGATCAACATTAGTCGCTGATGAAGGCAGTGTGATATTGCTAAAAATTTCAGATTCTTAAAATGTTTATGCTCTGAGTGTGGGAAATTACTAATGATCACTTGCTTCTAAATTGTATTATTGATAAGTTTGTTTCTTTGAATACAGAACCTTGAGCATATTTTGGATGCTTTTTCCTGTAGCTGGCATGAGTATGGATGATACAATTTTGTCCATTCTGCATAGTAAGTAAAATTATGAGAAAGATTGTGAAATCATTTATGATACTTCGTATTGGCCATCACAGCCTTGGTTACCTTAATATGTGGCTTGTATTACTGATAGTAAATCCAAATCACACACACACACATATTGGCCATCTCAGCCTTGGTTTCCTTAATATGTGGCTTGTATTACTGATATTCCTGCCAGGCTGCTTCAGTACAAAAACCTGCTTATACTCCCCTACTCCAGAGAGATTCATGCTCCAAAGGAAATGTTGAAGCTGATAGATGTGGTTATATCGGGGCAAACTTCTAAAGTAGAAGACTTCCAGACAAAGCTATTAAACTCACCTGTAATTCTCCAGCTATTAAGTCCATTCACTACCTTGACCCCTTATTTCCCCAATCCCATACTTTGGTGTGTAACATGTGGGAATATTGATTAAAACAAGGTTTTCCTTCCAGCTAAAACCTCAGATATCTTGGAGTTTAAAGCCCATACTTTTCATGATGATCGCTTCTTTTGCTAATCTCTATTCAGCAGCATCCATGAGTCACTTGCTTGAGGGAAGAATCATTTCTCAAGGAGTACTTCAGCATTTGCTAGAGGTAGTAGCGAGATGTTATGTCATGTGCTTTCCATGTTGATGACTATGTTAGAGGTCCTTCTTCACCTTTACATTGAGTTGCATTCGAGACTTCTAGCATATTATTGGACCACAACAAGGACCTTTTAAAGTTTGTGCCTGGAGGCGGTAGAAAAGATGTCACATCATGTGCTTTCCATGTTGATGATTCCCTCAGAGGTGCTTCTTCACCTTTGTATTGAGCTGTCTTGGAGACATCAAACATCTTGCTAGACCACAACAAGGACCTTTTTAGTCTGTACCTCTTCCAGTGAAAATGCTTTTTTGGAGTCATCATCTCCTCTTATAGCATCCCAGGATTTGAAGGACCAACAACACAGGTCTATAGGAACAGCTCCAAACCCTCTGAAAGAGGCCAAAATGTGAGCCCACTCTGACAGTCCAATAGGATCTTTTCCCAGGTTCTTCAGGGAGGTGCACCTTCAGCAGTCTTGTAATCAGCTAAATTCAAAACTTTCTCTCACCTGCCATTCACTTGACATGGCACTCAGAGAAGCAAAGGGAGAAAGTCTTCAGACTTGATAGTTGCATTCTCTCCTGCAGCATCTTTCTCTCCCAGAATCATAGTAAGAGTTTGTCTAGTCCATTTTCAGTCTGTCTGGCCCATTTTCAGGGGATTGGTCCTGCATCACAAATGATGTGTGGGTTCATTCCGTTGTTAAGGATGACTACCAGCTACTAACATTTTCACAGTCACAGACCCCAATCTTAATTCCTTCATCAGTCAACACTGGCTCAATTAAAGGAAGAGGTACACACCCTTTTGTGAAAGGGCACAGTTGAGAGGGTGGAAAATGATCAGACTCTAGCTTTCTATTCCCTAACCATTTGGTGTTGAAAAAGGGTTAGATGTTTTGACTAACAATCAACTTCTCCACCATAACAAATTGCTTTGTGAAGAATACTTCAAGATGGAGACTACTACCTTGTTCAGGAATGCCATAAGGCACTGTAAACTTGGCAGTATCCAGCAGACTTCAAGATGCATACCTTCACATTGTGTCATCTTCCCTCCACACAGGAACTACCTCAGCTTTTGTCTCAGCCATTGGATATGTCAATTTTGAGCTCTTTCTTTGGCTTCGCCTCTGCCCGCAGAGCCTTTACTAGGCAATGGGAGGATTTGCAGCCTGCCTGAGATCATTAGGAATTCCCATCCTCCAGTATTTACTGACCAGTTGATGCAAAGTGTCCTTAGAGACTGTCTTCTGAAGGACCTGGTTGATGGTGACCTGTCTCAGTCCCATCTCAAATATAGAGAAGCTAGATGTCATCCCTTCTCAGAACACTGCTTATATTTAGGGATGAATTTCTCAGCCAGCCAAGTGGTGGTTTATATTCCTCTATATAGGAATGATGGTCAAATCCTGTCCCTCATAATTGATCTTCAGGCCAAGACCTCATTGGCTTGCTTTTACCTATTTCTCCTGGTGACTCTGAACTCTGCTGCAGACATGGTTCCCTTGGGGAGACTTTATGTGTGCCCTCTCCAGTTCATGTTTCTAGCAAATGGAGACAGTGCAAAGACCCTTTAACAGTTTGGACCCTGTTGGGTCTGATTTTCACCACCACCTGCATTTCTGGCAAAATCAGGACAGGTTTCTGACTGGTGTCCCAATTCACACCCCCAAACAACTCTTTCAGGTTCATGATTGGGTGCTCACATGGAGCTAGAGGGAGTAATAATAATAATAATAATAATAATAATGACTTTATTTAAAGAGAGTGAAACAATTAGCTAAGAACTAATCTACCTTGCGGCCCTCATACAAAGGAATTTATTTATTTTAGCTGCATCTCTGAAGCCATGGATATATTGGGTTTGGAAGAAGGAAATAGAGTGGGCATTTCTAATCTCAACTGGATTACTATACCAGAGCAAAGTTTCAGAGTAATGGAGACTTTTTAAAAATAATTCCTTATTTGGTTTGGGAATTTTATACTGTTTGGTAGACATGGATCGCAGGTGGGGAGTATTGCCAGGTAGCCTATACTGGAATAGTGATTGTAAATATTCAGGAGCACTATTATTGGATATCCTGTACATAAATTTGGCTTTTCTCAAATGGATTCGGTCTTTAATAGGTAATATTTTTAACTTACCAGCTAAATTTTCCTTGCTTTGTTTCTGGATTGATATTAGCCCAAATGCTCTTTTTTGAAGATGTGCCAGCTCAAAATTTTGGACAGCTAAGCTGGCCCAAGAATATTTTCATCTATCACACAATCTGGAGAAGCAGTAGTTCTTTAGGGTTTGTGGTCCTGGGAAGAAGCAGCCTTTCATATAAACAGCTTGAAATATATTCAGTGTTTCTAGCCTTACAGGGGTATGTGAACTTAGGCATCATGGCATGATGGTCCCCTCAGGCATCATGTCTATAGTTGTATACCTGAGGCATCACATGCTTCTGCTCTTTGTGTGTAAGACTGAAACCTCATGTGATGGACAGCCTCAGAGTAGATTTCTCTCCAAATCTGCCATATTGCTAGAGAGAGAATTAGGCAGACAGTCCATCCAGATGGGGTCATGCAGCCCTCTCTGAATGGTCTCTGCACCGGTCAGTAACACTTTTTCAGATGTGGGGGAGGCTCTTGGTGGAGTTGTTTGCAATGAGATTGAACAACAAGCTCCCCATTAAATCTTTCAAATACCAGATCAGAAGTCAATATCTTTCAGGATATCCACTGCTTATTGGTGCCCTTCTGTGGCTCAAATGGTCATTCATCAGTACCAGATCAGAAGTCCTAGATATTGAATGCATTCAGTCAAAAGTGTAATCATCTGTACATGTATGATTTCCAGCATTTCAATATCTTTCAGGATCTCCACTGCTCATTTCATCCTGGTGCCCTTCTGTGGCTCCGATGGTCATGGTTCAGTGATCATTTTCTTCTGTTGGTAGAGTGCAGGAGATCGCTACAATGGAAGGACCTGCTGTGTCAGCCCCCAGATTCTCCACCTTCATGCTTGGCTCATTTCATGTGATCTATCTGCCAGGACTAGATTTCCAGCAATGTTGCCAGCTATCATTTCAGCCAAGAGGCAATCTCTTTCCAGGGTTTATGATGTGAATTGGGGAATCTTCTGTGATCGGTTCAGTAGAAAATGTGTTGATCCTAACTTTCCCACTTTGAGTGCTGTTGTAGATTTTCTGTTCATCCTTCTTGATAAAACAGCCTTGTGTCCACTACCCAATAGGGGCTCTAGGGCTGCACGTTCTAACCCACTAGGTGCTACCAATGGGTCAGACCTTGATCTTTCTGATATTATCAAGTATTTTGGACTTCTGAGTTCACCTTTCTGATATTGTCAAGTATTTTGGACTTCTGAGTTCACCTTTCTGATATTATCAAGTATTTTGGACTTCTGAGTTCACCTTTCTGATATTATCAAGTATTTTGGACTTCTGAGTTCACCTTTCTGATATTATCAAGTATTTTGGACTTCTGAGACCATCATCGCACTCACAGATGTCTAGAGTGAATCTTTCCGGTGTTCTTTTAGCATTGTCAAAATTCCCATAACTACCTTCGAGTGAAGCTTCCTTTGAGAACCTTTGCTGTCCTTAGTGTTGGCAAGGAGAAGGAGCATGCTTCATGCCTTGTCATTTGAAAAGGATTGTTTATGGTGCCATGATAATTATGATTCAGTTTCTCTTCTTTGCTGACCAGGCTTTTGGCCAAGAATCAGCTACCTTTGGTAGCTCCTTATCCAATTGAGGTTGCTTGTCTCAATCATATCTGTGCAGTCAGAGGATTATGAAGATAGACTACTTCACCCAATTAGGGCCATAAGGTTTTATTTGTCTTCTTCTCAAGGGACAAGGAAAGGATGGTGATATCTCTTCCTACCTTTTAAAGGGTTCCTTTGATATTTTGCCAGTTATTGTTTCCAAGTGGATTGTCCTCTCAATCAAGAGAGCTTATCATTGCTTACTGAGAGGGACTTTTTCTTTCATGAGAATTAAAGCCGATCAGGTTCTGGCTATTGCTACATCTTGGGCCTACTTGAATCACTCATCTTTGGATGTTATCAGATCCAAATTCTGGAGGTCTCACACTACTTTCTCCTTTTATCTTCGATCTCTGGCACATCAGAGTGAAGGCATTATTTCGTTTTGGCCTTATAGTGATGACACAACATGTGGCCAGCCTTCTGTGAGCCTATAGCAGTAAAGACTCCTACCACAACACTAAGTACACTAGTTTTCTATACCAGGTTTCCATTGTAACAGGTAAATTTAGCATCGTCGTAGGTAGTGTATTACTACTACTAAATTATAGTATGTAGTGGGGGTAAAATTAATTTTAGCTATGTAACACTTACCTGCTTCTCTTGCAAAGATTCCTTCCGCCCACCCCACTCTCTGATGTCATGAGGTCCAAGTCAAAAGATAATGATATTCCATATGTTGGCTGTGAATAAGGTGTCAGATTGGTATCATCGTTTTCAATTCTGGCCCTCTAATATTAATTGCAGGAGGAATAATTAGCTTGAACTAGGGGATAGAGTCCCAAAAAGGAATCAGTGCAATAGTAATAGTGTGTTCCCCTTGTCTCAATCATGTAGGAACAGTGTTCAGATTTGAACAACTTAATTTTGATTAGATGTATTTTTTCATTTTCAGAGAAGTAATTTTACATTATTTTTATAAGAAAAATGTTGATGAATTTCAGAAATTTTATTATTTTTTCTTGAATAAATTAAATGTAAATTGTATTCTTGTTAATGGAAGTAACTTTTCTTGTAGAAAATGGTCAACATCTACATTTGAGTTGTTGACATTTATTGCAATTGAGTTGTCTCCCTTAGATTCCCATAAATTTGATATATGCATTATAAAAGTGTTGAATGAAACTAAATTTTAACAGAAGTAAGAAGAAGAATAAACTGTAGGTGGTGTCAGAGGGTAAAACAAAATGAAGTCTTTTGCATGAGATCAGGTAAGGGGCTTATCAGACTTAGTGGAATCTTGATCATTTTCAAATACAATAAATGTGTTTTCCTTAGAAGTAGGTATTTGTTACTTTCATATAAGAAAAACACTTTGATATTGTCTTTTACTGGACATTTTGATTCCCAAACCCATGTCTAAAGTTACGTCTTATCACTTCAGTGATTTTACTCCAGAAAATTTGATTCCCAAGTGATCCAGTATTTTTCTCTAGAAGTTGGAATCAGGCCCCTGGATTCCAAAATATCCAAGAAATCTCTGTAATGACCCCTTAGATAATGAGTGTGCACTATACAGTTATTCATCATCCCACTTTTGTTTTGTGTTTCAGGATGACCATGCTTACTACGTGTCACAAATAATCCCAGATAATGCACAGTCATTTTGGGTGGAATTGGAAAATGCGGAACGGCATGAAACACTCTCTGATAGCCACAAGACAGCAATAGTAAGTGTAAAAGATACAGGAATAAGTTTCTGGATATGTCAGAAGTTCAGGAATGAGGAGGTCTGTTTTGTGCGTTAAAGTAACTAGAGGAAGTGCTGTAAGAGTTACTTACCTTTAGTCTGTCGATGCAGTATAAGATATATGCGTAAAAGAAGAATAATGTTGATACTTTTAAAAAGTATTGAGAAGATCTGAGTGAATCCCATGAATCAGATCTTTTAATGAATTTTAAATTTAAGATTTTACTCATTCTTCATGCTTATCACTGATAAAAACTTAGTAGGTCTTTGGCACAAATAAACCAAAAATTCTGCAGAATTCTGGGTCTCACATGCTTCACTGATTCACGAGTATAAGAATGTAGCATGGCTGCCAGAGCAAGAAAAGTAGGTCAATACAACCCATAAATTTAACTTAGCAGCTACATCAGTCATGACTTAAGTTTCCATTAGATGAAAATATTTGGTTTTACTTGGGTCCTACCCTTAAATTCCATTATGATAGAATTTCTTAAAATTAATCCTTAAAAATAATGGAAAGAAATTCTTGTATGTTATTAATGATAAATACTTAGTTTTGAAACAAAAATGGCATGCTGAAGGAATATTATTATTGGTCAAAGACAAAAGTCTAAGTGGATGAAAACTGAGTCAGAAACCTACATGAATGAGTCAGAATCATGTTGTTTGATTGATTGAATACCAATGATGGCATCATGGTTCAGTCACATGCTATTGTAACATCTTGGACCTATATGAATCAGTCATCTTTAGATGATGTTATGAGAGCCACCTTCTGGTGGTCTCACAGTACCTTCAGTTTCTTTTACCTTTGATCTTTGATGCATTGGAATGAAGTTATTGGGGGGGGGGGGCTATAGTGGTTCCACAACATGCAACAGCAGACAACACTCCAACCATTCTGGTATGTTCAGTAGTTTTCCATATCATTTGTTGAGGCCATCAGCCTTCCATTTAATTGGCAAATTCATGAATTCAGTAGGAGAAGGTAATGTATTTCTGCTACTGTTGCAAAGATTCCTTCTTCCCACCCCACTCTCTGATGTCATGAGGTACAAAGAAAAAGAGGATGATATTCCATACGTTGGCTATGACAAAGGAGTCAGACTGGTATCATGTTCTTTTCAATTCTGCCCCCCCCCCTTTACTAATTGGAGGAGGGAATAATTAGCTTGGACTTCGGGATTAGAGTCCAAGAAAAAAAAAGCAATGCAGTAGTAGCAGGTAAGTATTACATAACCTAAAACTGAAGATGATATATGGGTTATAAATTGAACTATGTAGCTGTTCTTGAGATTATCTTGGGTGGAAGTTGACTGTATAATATGTCTAGTCCACCAGGACATAGGTGCCACTATTTGTAATGAATCTCGAAATTTATGCTTGGCCCTCAATGTCTGTGGCATAGTATAAATTCTGTTTTTTTAAATATACTTTTGTGTTACCAATAATAGTAACAAACTAATAAGCTTATTAAAATTAATAATTTAGATAAATGTAGATACATTTTTTTGTCAAGGGAGACAGCTAAAATTTAGCTAACTGGTATAACCTTATGGTGGTTATTTCCCTTGGATTCTATTCCACTATAGTAGTAGCTGAAATAATAATACAAAATGCTTTTATAAAATTATCGAGTGAATTTAGTTTAAACAATAAAAAGATATATCTTACCCACATAAAATTAAAGCAGTGAGATGCATGAGAATTCACTAGAAAGCTGAATTTCAAGACATTTCTCCTGATGGAAAGTTAGCTTATCTTTATATTTCTACTATTTTTCTTATTTTACTTACAGACTGCAAAGCTAAGTTGGAATTTCCCCTTCTATGGTCACAATATCACAAATGTCACCATAGCAACAGGAGGTAAGTAAAGTTTGATATATTAATATATGAATTAATATTTCAGTCTGAAATTCATTAGCAGGGCTTTCGGAATTTTATAGAAAGTTGAACTTGACATTATAGGATTTGAGATTGCCCCAAAATAAGACCACAAAATGTCATAACTAAGGTTTAAAAATATGGTAAGATAATATAGAGGATGTTTTAAGGAAATTTATTTTTTTTATTTTATATTTTACTTTAAAAATTTATTTATATTTTACTTTAAAAATACAAAAACTTTGTTTTCTTTTTCTTTTTACACCATAAAACCCAATGTTGATAATTGAAGTGCTCAGATATATAAATAGTAAATGTAGATATTAGATAAAGAAGGGTTATAGTTAATAGAGCTGATAGAAATATACAGAGGCCGCAGGTGGCTGAGTTGACTAAGGTGCTCTTTACAGATCACCAACATCTCACTCCCGTCTGCATGGGTTCGAGTTTCAGGCTCGTCAAGCATGGGTATGTGAGAAAGCTTGCCAGTGGCTTCCCATGAGTTGGTGGTTCTTCCCAGGATTTTTCTAGGTTCTTCTGCCACCAGACACTGGCCACCATGTATAGCCTATCATGTGCTGAAAAATGGAGTTAAACTCAAAACAACAACAACAGACATATACTTGTATAAAAATAGATTAACGGATCTTAGATAAAAGTGTCAGATGCGGCAAGATTTTGTTGAGAGAGACACAGATGTTTAGGTAAAAGAATTTTAACTGAAAAATTAAACAGCCAAGAACAGATCTCTGTTAACTTATATAATGTTAAATCTCTGTTTCCATTTAATGTTCAATTGATCATGCTAATTTAAATTGACATCCAGTAAAATAACAATGCAAAACTAACTAAAATTTTCTGGAAAGTATTATTATTGTGTTCACTCACATATCAACTCCACTTCCGTGTCATCCAGTTTTCACCTTGAAACTGGCAAGATGCATCCAAACTGTGTGTTTAAAAATGATTTTTATAATCCATTTAATCATTTAATTTTAATCCATTTAATCAAACAGTAAGTACATCTATATCAGTCTCCTGTGATACTCATGTAAACAACCAATTATAAACACCACTTGTGGGTTCTAGATTTCTGGGTGTCTAATTGTTCAATATAAGTGTTTTTTTTATCTCCAAACACACCTGTCAAAAAAAATCTCAGAATTGTTGTTAACAATTCTCACCCATAGTCACTTTAAAATCAGCAATATGCATAAAAAAAATTGATAAGCCATTTGTTTAGAGATGGCATCATCAGCACATTCAGAGCTCACAAACTGAACATAGCAAGGTTAGTACTCCAAAGTTTGGCAAATTCTGCATACATATTCATACAGATATTGTGATTAAAATATAACTGAAAAGTTAAAATATAAATATTTATTTCCTGTTTGTCTAAACTTGCTTTCAATAGTAAATATTCACATTATCACATCTGCACTGCATGAGAAAGTATAAGATTGAGCATGAGATTGACTTCAAGATAGAAATGGCAGACTTTGACAGTATATTGTATGAAATAAAGGATCAGTAGATGAAAAGAAATGGGCAATTATATAAGAAGAATGTGGTACATATAAAAGCAAAACAAAGATGTATATATTTTTACTATGTCAAGATCGATATGTGTAAAACTTTGCGGAATAAAAAGTAATACAGATTGAACATGACACAACCTCTCTCTCTCTCTCTCTCTCTCTCTCTCTCTCTCTCTCTCTCTCTCTCTCTCTCTCTCTCTCTCTCTCTCTCTCTCTCTCTCTCTCTCTCAATATTTTGGAATTCGGGTGTAAGCCTTGAAAACTTTCGTTTACCTGAGTCAAATTTGAACTTGTCCTAGGCATTGGGCAAGTGGATTTGTAAAGATTTGATCATACTATATGATATAATTGTTATCCCTATCTTTATTTATGGCAAAAAATACAATTGGGTAGAAGTATTTGAATCAACATTATAAGCTGCATATTAATTGTTTGTGTTACTGTTTAATCTTATTAGTATTAGTAAACATAAAGTGAATTTTTATTTTTTACTGAAGGTAAAATTCATTTTTGTATGATGGTTACTTCTTATCAGATCCTTCTGGTATTCTAAATTCTGGTAACCCATGGCTAGGTTGTGAGGTACCAGTAACTGGTGTTTTGTGGATGAGCATTATCAAGTGGAATATTAATTAATGATGTCACAATACTGTCTTTTTTATCCATTTAAATACTGTAGATCTTTATCACTATGAGAGAGAAAGACAGAGATTCAGACAGAGCGAGGTGAGGAACCATCTGTCCCGAGTGAAGAGGTTATCTGTGGACAGATTCACTGATTATATATGTGGGTATGTGAGAAAGTTTGCCAGTAGCTTCTCATGGGTTGGTGATTCTTTTCGAGGTTTTCATGGGTTTTTCCTCCATCATTTATACTGCCCACCATGTATAGCCTATCTTGTGCTGAAAAATGGCATTAAACCCTTCAACAACAACAACTGATTATATAATCTTATGGCCTCTTATGAGAGACCATTACTTTTTGGCAGAAGGGGTGGTCTTACAAAACAGGTTCTTATGTCTCCTTGCTGAATTTTGTTCATACATTAGAGTAGTCATTATGATGCTAAAAAAATTCATTCGGCAATACAACATGTTGGCTTGGTCATTTGACCTTGAGATCAAGGTCAAGCAATTTACAGCAGGTCCTGGCCTTGTTAGTTCTTAGCTTTATCAGAGAATTCATCAAATGGGTACCACTATATATATATATATATATATATATATATATATATATATATATATATATATCTATAGAGAGAGAGAGAGAGAGAGAGAGAGAGAGAGAGAGGGAGATATAGATATATACTATTTTTGTCTGTTGCAGGATTTTTATACATGAGTCCATTCCTACATCAGTGGCTGACAGCAACTCAGTACATAGCTCCGTTGATGGCCAATTTTGACTCCTCCATTGGAAATAATTCAGAAATTTACTACAAAGATTTCAGTAAGTACCGACTAACATTGCTTAAAGTGCACTTATTTCGTAAATCAGTAGTTCCTGCCTAAATCCTCAGTTCTGACATTGTTGTAGTTCATCTAAAGTCTGTGATTAAATCCAGGTTCTCTGCTTACCTCCCTCATAAAAGATAAAATCATGCTGCTGTCTCATCCATGGAGATCATGTCAGGGTACTGAGAGTGAAAATGTGTCCAGACTCTGCAAATGTGCCATAGGGTATAAAATTGTATGCACAGTATTTGGGGAATCTTAAATCTTCTTGGATTGGGACTAGGTTATTTGGCAATAAATAATTTATAATAAGCTTAGGAATATTGTGGCTTTGATATAGATTTTAGTTTTATTTTTATTTTTTGGCCCCCACTTTAATTGCACTTTAATTTTATGGCTGCATTCATGAAAAGACTTCTTATGATATCTTGTTTCACATAAAAATGGTTATGTTTTGACATCCAATATGACCACCAAAAGTGGTCATTTTTGAAAGTTTTATTTTCACTTCTCCTGCTGAATATTAAACATGAAGTTTTCACTGAAAGATTTCGTATGATGTTTTGTTGGTCCTAAACGAAAATAGTGCCAATGTGACAACCAATATGGCCACCTTGGCCCCCATCAGTAAAATCTTGTTTTAGCTACAGCTGCACGACAGAATCATGCAGATATATGTGTGACATAATGAAAAGTGTTAGAGAATGAGAATAATTCTGCCACTAAGCAAAGACATACCATAAAATCCAGGTGCTCTTAGGGTACTTTCTGCCTTTCATCAAGGCTAACTTGGATAAATGTCTGTGTATGTGATATGGATTTTTAATGTAGCTTAGATTAGCAATAAATTTATTGACAGGTTCAGAGAACAAATAAAAGCTATAACTATTCAAATACCCTTTGTAACTCAAGTTGTCTACCATCTACACTTACCAGACTTGGGCTAAGGAAGAAAACTCTTGATTGCTGGGTCAAAAGTTCAACGGTCAAGGTCACTGTCTGAAAAAAGACATGGTTTCTGTACAGTAACTTCGAGTTTTGTACAGTCTGCATTTAACTGACTTTGCATGTGCATTAAGGAAGAACCGTCTTGATTTCAGCATTTTGCAAGAGGTCAAGAAGTCAAGGCTTAATGTAACTGACAAAGAAGACAACTACTTTCTGCACAATAACTCCTTCTGCGCCATCAACAACTAGCAAACTAGACGATGACTTTCGCTTGGGTGAAACGAAGAACCATATCAGTTTTGGCCTTAAACGGTCAAACATCAAAGTCTCTGTGACTGAAAGATGATAAATAGTTTCTGCACAATAACTTAAGTTCTCCACTTTCTGAAGTTTTGAATCTTTGTAAATGGCTTGCATTTGGAGTAAGGAAGAACCTTATTGGTTTTAACGTAAACAGCTGAAAGCTCAAGCTTCATGTAAGGAAGAATTCTATTAATTCTCAGGTGAAAAGGTCAGAGGTCAAGGTAGCTATCATTGAAAGAATAAAATTAGTTTCCACACAAAAATATCAGTTTTACATCACATTCATGGACCAAACTTTGCAGATGGCTTACATTTTGGTTAAGGAAAAAGCCTATAGATTTTGGGGTCAAAAAGTGAAAGGCCAAGGTCATGATGACTGAAATAAGAAACATGGTTTGCATATAGTAAAACTAACTCTGCATCACAAACTTGGAACAAATTTTGTGGATGGCTTACAGTTTGGGTAAGGAAGAAGTCTATCCAGTTTTGGGGTCCAAAGGTGAAGGTCATTGCAACTGTAAGCAGAAAAGTGGTTTCTGTGGAAAAATTTAAGTTACCTACGTATAGAACTATTAAACATGGGGCAATGGGGCAGTCATATAATGTGTCCTTCAGGGTATTCTTGTTGATATCACCATGGAGATGGACTTGGTAGCTTGTGTTCTGTATTCAAACTTACTTTTCATTGGATTACCTGATAGTGGTAACTCAGTCTCAAACAGAGCATAATGATCACCAGCCCAGGCCTGTTATTTTCACCTTGGATTATAATATTTTTTTACCTAAAGTTATCTGGACAGGGTCATCTTAACAAATAGTTTGGAATGCATGCATTGTGCGTTGTTGCTGTTAATGTGCTAGTTAGTCCAAGCAAATCATTTCAAACTGCAGTTTAGCAATCACATTTAAGTTCTGCATATCAGAGGGATAAAACTCAATGAATACTTCTGTTCTATCAAGTTATTATGAACCATTTTGCTCATGTTAATTGTAAAGAAGGTTGAAAAAATGATTAATATTTTTTTAGAAGATGATTTATCAAATTTTGTTTTCCATTACATAGAATAATTTCATGAAATAAATATGTCAGAATGTGTATGCTGCTAAATGAATATATGGAATTTAAGCTTTGAAAATTACGATGATTATGTCAGCATTCTCTCCCTCAAATTTTCATTATGTATCCAAATGTAACATTTATATCAGCATATTCTAACATATTGGTATTAACCAAATTTCACGATTCCTATGTTACCAAATATTCACCGCTCCGGTGGCCTAAGTGATTAGAGTGTAAGTGGTTAGATCATCCACCTCTGCTGTGGGAGGATGCGGGTTTGAACCTCAGCCAGATCGTACCAGAGACTTATAAAAATGATACTAACAGCTGCCTTGTTTGGTGCTCAGCATTAAGAGGTTAGTGTTTAAACTGGTTGGCTGGTGTTGGGGTAATGTGGCTGGATGGGATGTGATGCCACATGTCTGCAGCATGATGCCCCATTGTTAGACATCACTATAAATTGTCACACTGCAGACATCATAGCAATATGACTCAGAGTGTTAAAAATCCAAACAATCGCACAACGCACACAAAAATGTTAAATTCTAAACTTTGCCTAGGCGATTATCATGATGATTAGATGTAAAATTGCTTGAAAAATAAGAATATTGGTATTCCCCTATGACCTTTTAATCTGTGTTTTCACTGTTAAAATAAGAAATATTCCTATGTTTCCTATGGCCAGATCATATACATGATCTTCAATGCAATGAAACTATCAGTTTTTAGCCGTACAGATCATAGACAAGAAGAGCTTATTGGATGGTCTGTTACCATTGTTTGTCTGACCATCAGCAAAAGTTTGTCATTGCTACTCCTAAAGTACTTGAAGTGCACACATTCATCCCATGGTCTAGTTCGTTCTGAATGAAAATGGTGCCACTCAGATAAACAAAATGGCCACACACACACACATTCATCCCATTGTCTAGTTGGTTTAGAATGAAAATGGTGCCACTCAGACATATGAAATGGCCACACACATTCATCCCATGGACTAGTTTATTCTGAATGAAAATGGTGCCACTCAGGCATATGAAATGGCCACACAGACACATTCATCCCATTGTCTACTTGGTTTTGAATGAAAATGGTGCCACTCAGACATACAAAATGGTCACACACACATTCATCCCATGGACTAGTTTATTCTGAATGAAAATGGTGCCACTCAGACATACAAAATGGCCACACACACATTCATCCCAGTGTCTTGTTTTTTATTATTATTATGAAAATGGTGCTGATCATATTTCTGGTATGACCTCCACAGTTGACATCTTGAAATCTTGTTATTGCTTCTCCCCCAGGATGGATGGTCATTGTAATACTGGGTTTTCACTAGAAAATTTTTTATAATGTCTAGTTGATCCTAAATGAAAATAGCACAGCTCTAATTCTTGAATTTTTGAAAATTTTTGTTTTAGCTACTGAATAGAAAATCATATCAATATGGTGTTTTCAAAAGAAGATCTCTTATGCTGACTAGTTGGTCCTGCATGAAAATGGTTCCACATTGACATTCAATATGGCCACCACAATCACCATCTTGAAATATTTGTATCACTGCTCCTCTTGGATGGATGATCATGTTGAAATAGGATCTTGCCATTTCACGAAAAGACTTCTTATGATGTTTAGTTGTTTCCAGTGGTAATGGTACTTACCTGACATTCAACATGACTACCATGGCAGCTATCTTAAAAATTTTGTTAATACTGCTCCAGAATGGATGGTGATATCAAAACAGGGTTTTCCTTAAGGATTTCATATATCTAGTTGGTACTAAATGAAAATGGTGTAAATATGCCATCCATTATGGTTGCTGCAGTGGAAAAGAAAAATATTTGTTTCTTAGTGATAATGATGAATTAAGGAGCATTCTGTGAAATCAATAGGACATACTTCAGCCATTTTCTAACCTGGTCAGATATGACTAAGCAGATATAAGTAAATACAGTTGTTTACCAATCCCATTACTGACTCTGCATTTCCATTAAGGGTGTTGTGTTATATCTGGAATAACAACATAAATGTACATCGTACAAGTCTTTACAGTTTATTATTTCTGGAATTTTTTAATTACCTAAAACACATTTCAGTTATATATATTAAACACATTTTAATTTTAACAAATACTTCTTATATGGGTGTTTATGTCAGTTGACCTGTTTAATTTGTACATTATAATTATATAATGTCAGTTTCTTAGCTTTGGGTTCTCAGGCAACTTTTGGTTCGCTGACAAGCATGTATACTTGCCCCAAGCTAATTGGTGTCACACCACCGTGTATATATTAGCCACAAGCTGTTTGATGTCACTGTACATGTATGTATTTGCCCCAAAGCTGTTTGGTGTCATGATACATGTATATATTTGCTTCAAGCTGTTTTTTTGGAGATTTCAAGACTGAAATATAATTTGACTCGTAATCAGGCACTTGTAATACCCAGTTTCAATTTAAATTTTGAAATGACCTTTCTTTTGCATTTGATTATCAGCCAGACTGAATGCATTGCACATCTCTATTTTGGTAGGAAATTATATACAGTATGTTTTCTTTCAAAAACTTACGAGAATATGATTATCACTTGTGAAAACAAATGTATTTCTAAATCCCAGAGGTGTTCAGCATTTGTCTTTTTGGAAGAGAGTTTCCTTATCAACTCAACTTGTTACAAGTGGGAGGTTTGGTCTCAGATAGGAGACCAGGAATTGTACAGATTTTCCACGAGATGTTTGGAGAGTCCGGGAGATTTCAAATACACACATTTAGACCACTTAATTTAATTTTCTTGTGGAGAAGAAGTACTGTAGTGATATGATTTTTCACTTGTGGACAGACAAAGAGATTGAAAGCTGGATGAACAGACTGACAGATGTTAATACAGATCTCTTCCATTATAACATGCCTCACTATTACATGACTCCTGATTTAATGTAATACTACTATGGACCTCATCAAAATCATATCAATGTATAAGAATAATGGTTGAAAGAAAACAAGGGAAAACTTAGTGTTATATCTTCATTTCTTTTTCAAACACCATTATTTAAGAAATTTTGATAGTGCCTGCTATACCACAATTTCTGTATATGACATAATTCACAATATGTCACAATTTTGTAGATACCATTGTTTTCAGTTTGGTATATAATGTGATCGGATGTAATGGACTCAGACTTTGCATTGTAACGGGGGAGAGCTATATGTGGGTATCAAAATCTTAAAATACCTAAATAATTTTCTTATGAGTTTGTTTCCTTTATAAGATTTCTTTTATTGAATTAGTGCAGATCTGAATTTGTAAAAAACCAAAAACTTTGATATTTTCACTTGTGTATTCCTTATATACAATTCCACATGTCAAATTGATGACTTTCTGTTAGTGAAACAAAATCGATGTCCACATTGATAAAAATTGTCAATATTTAATAATTAAAAGTAATTATTACACTGAAACACAACAAAATGTAACAAATTTGTTATATGATAAACTTGTGCATGACATTATTTGTTGCAGTTGAAACATTATCTTGTCTTTGGACATAATTTCTTTTCTTTCATATTGATCTATCATTTTTTAAGAAGAGGCTTACAGTTTACTTTATAAAAGATTTTACACAGGTGTTCATGGTAATGTAGAAGTTTTATGTCTATCTAAAACCTGCCTGTGGGCATGAGGTTGTAGAAAATTCCTGATGCACCCCCTTGCATTTCATAAGAGGCAGCCAATGGTGGCAGGAGTCAAGGTGACTCGGTGGTCAGCATGCTGGACTTGCCACTGAAAGGGTTTGAGTTTGAATCCTACAATCAGATCTGTCCAGGTTGACTACCATGGTGTTTACTTAAGCAAAGCACTTTGCTCCAGTTGCATAGATGGTAAACGACCCGCAACCAAAACCAACGTCTGTTTGGAATGAAAAGGGTATGTAATTTAAAAATCATGACAAAAGTTGATGGAGTTATGTTGCTGATTTTCTCACAATAATATTCAGGAAGAGTGGTGACAATATTTTTAAGATGGCTGCTGTGGTGGCCATATTATACAGATTTTGAACAAGAAATGAGGATGATAGCAAAGACTTTTATAACTCAAATTTGTCTAATAACACATGGAACACTTAAATAAGGTTGCATGATGTACACTATATATATTTGGCAGTTAGAAAATAAAAATTCAAACTTCAAAATTTAGATACAACTTTATCACTGTACACAAATCATTAGAGGATTGAAGTGTATTAGACCAAGTCTGGTTTTAAGTATAATATGTAGAATTCCTCATGAATGACAATTTCATTTTTTGTTTTAAATACAATTTCATGTTTTTAAAATCATTTTTCAGATGGAAAATTTGTTGTGGAATGGAGGGATATACATCTGAAGGGACAAAACAGTAGTACGGGTTAGTACTGTCTCACCTTAGCCATATGTCACACATTTGATATTGCTAATTTGACAGTGTTGTTGTTGTTGGTGATGGTGGTGGTATTATTATCATAGTGGTTGTGGACTTGGGGATTATTGTCAGATTATTACATCTAGCTTTGTTTTTTATTCTTCAGTATTTTGCCAATTCAGTCATAAAAGTTTATTAGTAACTTTTATTTTGAGGATTACCAGTCATTACTAACAAAAGTAGGTCAAAGTGACATCTTTTCCCTTACTCTGGTAATTAAATTTTAGCATAATGCTATATTCACTTACACTTTCTCATTTACATTTCATTATATTTGATAAATGTATTAATTGAGAGATCATTGTTTTGATCCTTTTAAGAAAGTGGGCTGAGGTGACCCGTGTTTAGCTTATGTTATTCTGTCCGTAATGTTATACACTGTGTGTGTGTGTGTGTGTGTGTGTGTGTGTGTGTGTGTGTGTGTGTGTGTGTGTGTGTGTGTGTGTGTGTGTGTGTGTGTGTGTGTGTGTGTGTGTGTGTGTGTGTGCGCAAATGTTTTTTGTCCTCTGGCTTGTTGCAAATAATGGGAGACATACCATCAACATTTCCATCTGTCTGTCTGTCAGATTTTTGCTCCCATTTCATAACATTCAAGCCATTTGAGATTAAGAAATGAAAATTCATATACAGTAAAACCTGTTATGAGAGACCGCCCCTTCTGCCAACAAAAAATGGTCTCTCAAGACAGGTGGTCTCTCATAACATGTTTGTACAAAAAGACCAGTTTCCAAGGTCCAATTTCAGAACAATTTAAAGAAAAATAGCCATAATCACTGTACGTATATTCTGTTTTTTATTATTAGTTCTTGCTAAAATATTGTATGCATTAAACATGAAATCACATTTACATTTGAAGATCACATTTACATGTATTAGCATATGAAATCATTTCTGATTTACTCCTTTTCTTTGATAACACCCTAAATTTGTTTTACCAACATTTAAACTGCTATTTTGCATGTGGTCTGGTATTTTTCACTTCTTTCAGTTATAGTAATTATTTTCTCCAGCGTTAAAATTTGTCTCGTTTTGGTTGGAGGTTCTTCCATTGTTATTAAGGTACTAGGTGATAACATTATGAATGCTCAGATGTAACATTGACTGTAAAGATGGTTTTTACTAGGCTTTGGGAAAATATGACAAATCTATACATGTACATTTCATTTATAACAATTAATGAAATAAAGAGAAACCGTTATCTCATCCAGAAACAAAATAATTTACTCAGAGACAAAAGTCAGCAGTTGAATTCAAAGAAGACATACAGGGATTAACTCTATAAACAAAGTGTGCAACCCGGTCGCACCAACTTGAATAGACAATGGCTTGGTGACTGGGATGCAATCACTGTAACATCATGGGGAAAAAAAACCCAAACATCACAAGCCTTTAACACTATCAGTCGAATCCCTCAAACAATTCTCACTTGCTGGTTTAATAGACAAAGACCTTACTTACCCCCAGGCAATATGGATTAACTCTGAAGACAAACAATATACGTGACACTACCTTAATTTCGGCACTGCAAATTAGCCTGGTTTACGGACTGCACCATCAGTCACTCTATACCAACCAGTAGCCAGAATCCTTTTCTTTGGTTGTTGTTATTTTCATGTGTGTTTTTTAGCAGAACAATCTTTACTATTCAAGTGGTTGTTGTTACAAATGATTACATAAAGGTCAGTGGTGTCTGTCTCTGTTCTCGCAATACAGTCATTCATAGAGTTGGATACTGGGTCCTACTCGCACATATTACAATAAGGCTGGGAACCAGGCTAAGTGCTGGAATACACAGGTACTTTAGTCTGGTTTACAATAGAAAATATGAAACACTATCAGTGTACCCACAAAATTTCAAATACCGGTAGCCAGCCTCTTTTTTTTTTTTTTTAATAATAGAATGTATAAGCAGTCATTGGATTAAATAAAGGTAGGTGAAGTTTATCCCTGTTTTTGCAATGCAATCATCTATAGCAGTGTCACAACGCATATTTTGCCAAGACATCTTGGTGGCTGGTCATGTTCAGCAGGTGGTCGCTCACGACAGCATTTATATAATAAAATTGATCCGTGCATTAGGATTGTGGTCAGAAATGACAGGTAGTTGCACATAACAGAGGTCACTCATAACAGTTTATTTTACTGTACATGTAAATCATAAAATGAAGGTGTGTCATGTACCTTATTGGTGGTCCTATCATCAAAGGTCAATGTCATGACTCAGCATTTTTTCAGATGGTATTTCAGATGTTTACTGCCAAAATGCCTTTAAATATGGCTATCATTTTTTGCTAAAAATAGACCAACCATTAAACAACTTCACATAAACCACACAACAGAATTTGACAGTATCCTGATGTAAACACACAACAGAATTTGACAGTATCCTGATGTAAACACACAACAGAATTTGACAGTATCCTGATGTAAACACACAACAGAATTTGACAGTATCCTGATGTAAAGTGTTTTAATTTTTGTATACACTGTACTGTTTAACCATCAATTTATACACTGTACTGATTAACCATCAAGTATAACACTGTACTGATTAACCATCAAGTATAACACTGTACTGATTAACCATCAAGTATGACTACATTGAACAGACAACACTTGAAATGACATCTTTAAAAAAAAATGCTTAACAGAATTTAACCAATTTTAACAGCATTTGGCATAATGGTCTTTACAGTTTTGTAAGTGATGCTAATCTGCCTTCAGATTTTGGCTGCTTCTACTGAAAAATAGAAGGAAAAACAAACTTACAATTAGTTTTTTTCAGTAACTGCTGAGCAAAATTTGACCAAATGTGACAGCATTCTGACACTAATGGCTTTAAAGTTTTGTACAAATTTTGCAAATATGCCATAAAATGTGACTTCATTACAAAAAGGAGAAAACCTTTAAAATGGCTTGTCAAACACAACCAAAGAGAATTTGATCAGATTTGCCAGAAAACATTCTGGCATAAAGTGCTTTAAAATTTTTACAAATGGTTCTAATTTCCCATAAAATATAGCTGCAGTTACAAGAAATAAAAAAACATGTGAATAACTTTATCTGTAAACATCTCAACAGAATTTGACCAAATTTGACAGAAAGCATCCTGGCCTTTCAGCATTGCGTAAATTATGTGGCTGTGCCATCAAATATTGAGGCAGATATAAAAAATCTTTTAGGAAAACCTTGCAACAGTTGTTTTCATAGCATATGCAATAAAGAAATTTCTTCAGAAAGCATCTTACAGGTCCATATTTCTCAGCTAACAGAATGATCTCATGCTGACTTGAGGCACTGGTTTTTCACGTGACAATTTTGTTTTGTATCATTTCACTTTGGCACAAGCAAAACATAGCATTCTCAGAGTCGCTTGTATCATGTTTTCTCACTCGGCCAGACTTTGCATATTGCAGATTATTCTTGCACAAACGTAAGCTCAGTTTGTAGATTTTTATTTTGACACAGAATGGCAAAGAGAAAAATATATGTATTATTGAATTTAAAGCCTCATAAAATGCTGCCCATTAAAAAGTACATGTAACCATGAAGTACTAGAAATACCCTTTTTATACTTTTTACACTTCACTTTGGACAAACTCCACATCCATCAATTTAAGATGCACTCAGGTAACTGTACCTCAGTTAAGTAGGATAGTAGTGTAAATATCTACAACTGCATGAAACAACTTGAAAGCATTTGGCATCATTTTAGGTATAGGAAGTATTTTTTACCAGTCATGTTTAGAGGGTCGTCAGGAAACTGCATTGCATTAGGTGTTATTATGCCTCCGTGGTCCTAAACTAAGTAACAGAAAAGAGCAAAAACTAAGTTTTGGAAAATTCAACAATGATTTATTTCCCTAGAATACAAAATTAAAATTGAAAAATAATTTACAGTATTGTGAATAAAATCCCAAATAATTCTAAAAGTTATAAAGTTCCAGTTGAATTCTGGTGGTGATCCGAATGATTTCCAATACAGAATGTACTGATGTACCAATAGTATGGAATGTGGTGATGTGTTAACAGTCTTGATGTATCACAATGATATAATCCAAAATGTTCTTGAATGAATTCACACTGATCCCAAAATATTGATACAGTCCAGGAAGTATTAATGAGCACTTTGTAATTCCAGTAAATAATTAGTTTAATAAATTCCCTGAAATATAACTGAACACAACATTAAGACTGGTTCCACTTCAGATGTTAAGGTAGGTATGAGTAATTCTGAAGTAAAAAGCATTTATAAAAAAAGCTAAGACACAATAACAGAACCAGGATGAGGATCATTTTCCCATAAAATTCTTAAACAGCTTCCTTCTAGAACTTTCTTAATTTCTGAAAAAGCTAGACCTTGAACTCAGCATCAGTAAACATGCTTACCTCCAATTAATAATGATCCTAATAATCTAAAATCATATACATGTATTAATTATGCAATATGCTGTTAACCAAAATAAAACTTAAATATGTGAGTAGTCAGGCTGGCCCTAAGCTCAATTACTGACAAAGGTCAAACACACAATGTAGATTTACATAACATTTAATCATGGAGAAAAGCCAATACACAATACAAATTAAATATACATAGCAGTGTATTGTACCAAAAGTGCAAGTATGTGACTAGAGTTAGGTTATATTTACTTCGCACAATTTTTTTCTGTTTGATGAGAAATTGAGTGTTAGCTAATATTTCATGTTATAGGAATTTCCTTAGCTCAAAATATTCCAAATTACTCTCACCAAGTCAAAAAAAACTTAAAGATAATCCCACTCCTGCTTTGAAAAGATTGCATGACCTGTTTCTGCACCTTGCCTGTAACATTTTTTAAAAATTTCTTTCTTTCCAAATAATGCAATAGCAACATAGCAGTGCCTTCAAGCCTTTTGGCTACCTAATATTTGTAAAAAAATAGTTGATAAGTTCAGCTGTTCACACTTTTAATTATAACTGTCACTTGCACATGATGTCATTTTATCATTATTACTTACCAGTGATTTTGTTTCCTTGCTGTAGGTGCGCCATTCCAGTTCCAGACCATCCTGCACAAAAATGGCAGCATAGTCTTTGTTTACAAGCAGGTAAGTACTCTATTTTTGACTTGTGTGATTTTAACATAGTGTCCATTTTCTGTTACTCAGTATAGCTTGTATTACCAATAATACTAAGAAATATGATCTTTCTAAAATGAGTAACAACATGTAGCGCCACTTCATTTTATTTCATTTTTATATTATCAAAGGAGGAAGGTCAAATTTAGGTAAATAATAGTACTTTGTACGATGCAGGATGTTTTGGCGCGACTGTTTTGGAGCTGCCATTTTGGCGCAGGATGTTTTGGCACAGGGCCATTTTGGCACCGGCCGTTTTGGTGCTTATTAACATGAACGTAATTCTCAATAAAAATAGTACATTTTTTGCATGAAAAACATTTATTTTTAAAGCATTCATAAAAAAATGTAGTACATAAAGTTGGCAAGAAAATCTTTGTTATTTTAATGGAGTTATAACTGTCGTGATAACATACCCTATCGGTTTCAATACGGTAGGTTAGTGCGATGTTGTTGTATGTTGGAGTTATAATTGTCGTGATAACATACCCTATCGGTTTCAATATGGTAGGTTAGTGCGATGTTGTTGTATGTTGGCACGATGTGACAAGTAATTAGTCCCACTTACCCAGTATTTAAACCATGTAGGTAATTGGCACGCCAAAATGGCCAGCGCCAAAACAGCTCTGTGCCAAAACGGTCACGCCAAAACGGTCACGCCAAAATGGTGGTGCCAAAAAGTCATGTTTACATATTGAATAGAATCATGAACAGCAATATCTCATGAATTATTTTCTTCCATCTGATCCTATGTAATTTTGTATCACTTCATTCTTCTGATATTATCAGTACTTTGAATTTATATGAAAAATGAAAATGTAAAAACTGTTGTTGAAAATTAAGAACCAGTACATGTTATACATCTTATCCTATTTATTCCATCCAAGTCATGGCCTTAACCCAGTCAGAACATCCTTGGCCTTTTCTATTTCTGTCTAGAAAAAAAAACTAAATATGTAAATAATTTCTATTTTGAACTGCCCCCAAGCCCTGTGGTTGCTGTTAACTTCCTAATAACTTCATAATGTCACAATTAATAGAGGGGCCCCAAGTGGCCGAGTGGTCTAAAGCACTTACCGTTATGGATCACTGCCATCTCACCTCTGTCTATGTCGGTTTGAGTCTCAGGCTCAGCCAATGTGGGTATGTGAGAAAGCTTGCCGGTAGTGTCTCGTGGGTTGCTGGTTTTCTCTGGGGGTTTTCCCAGGTTCTTCCTCCACCATTAATACTGGGCACCATGTATAGCCTATCTTGTGCTGAAAACTGGTATTAAACCCTCTGGCAACATAACAACAATTAATAGATGAGGAGTCAATACCAACAGCAATGCAAGCAACAGTTGCAGACAATTGACACTTTTTTCATTAGAAAGATCCAGAATGACATTAAAAATTAAATGTGCCAGTATTTCATAGATTGCTGCCACATTGTGGAGAGTTATTTTCCAGACCTGACATGTTAAAAGACTGTTCTTTGTGCAGTTAGTTGGATGTTACTCAGTTTTTGCAGTTAGTTGGATGTTATCTGCCAGTTTGGAACATCTTTGTTGTTATGGTCTATTTTGGTCCATAGTTATGATCTACATGTATTTGGAACATCCTCGTTTCTTCCTAAAGTGAGTCAAATAACTATGATAATCAGAAAGAGACTCAGAGACAATTGTATTGAAATTTTTCAAACTGGCAGATAACATCCAACTAACTGCAAAAACAAAGTAACATCCAACTATACGAGTCATTTTGTTTGTGTGCTTGTTGTCTGTCAGATTTAACCTTGTAAGTAAGATGTCTCAGGAACTGTTGATCCAATGAGACTAAATTGGAGATTTGGATTTCTTGAATAGGCTCCAAACATCCATTTTGGTGCTTGTGATTGTGACTTGACTTATTTTGTAACTAATTTTGTTTTGTGGGTGGGAACAAAGTTTGAATTATTCCATCTTTTTTTAAGGAAACCTTTTAATCATGATTAGGAAAATATTTGATGTATATTTGTATTAATATAAAGATATCAGGAGTAGATTTTCAGACCCATTTTAGCAAATTTTTATTTTTTTAAAATACAAATTAACTTTTATATTTTTACTAAAACATCATTAGCCCAGATAAGCTAGTAATTTGTTTTCTTCACATTTTTAAACCCTTTGGACATCTTTTGATAATGTCCTTCATTACACTTACTTTATAATCAAGATATCTCAGGAATTACTGAGCTGGACAAATTGCATGTTTACATACCTTGAATATGTCCAAAGATTGGATTATGTCTGTTACACATTTTTCACCTTTTTTAAGCTTAGACGTTTTTGACAAAAACCTTGTAAGCACAATTAATCAAAAAATCATTTAATAAGTATATTTGTATTAATTTATGTAGATTGCCTGATTCAATTTTCAGGCAATCTGAGGACTCTATAAAAAAATTTAAAACACATTTTTGAATTTTTTGTGTTCAAGGTTTGCTTGTCAATTTAAGCAAGAAAACACTTAAGGTAGACAAATGAAATATAGTATACATGTTTGTATGTGTATGTAATGGCATGTTTACATTTTCATGCCACTATAGCAGTTTGTTGAAGTTTCTAAAATAAAGGTTATATTACGTTTTATCCTAAACAAGGTTGCAGGATGAGTCACCTAGCTATATTTTTTCATTCCATATGTCATGTACTAGTGTCACAAAATGACATTAATATTTATGGTATAAAGGGAAAACTCACATGTTTTTTCTTTCTTTTAATGCAAATCCCTGAAAATTGTTTTTAACCACTAAAGCAGGTCAGAGAATTGATATGTACTTTATTGTTGCATGATACTTAGATTGGTCAGGAGTTCAGCAAGTACTTTATTGTTACATGATACTATGATGGGTCAGGGACTTGACAGGTAATTTATTGTTACTTGATGCTAAGATGGGTCAGGGACTTGACAGGTACTTTATTGTTACATGATGCTATGATGGGTCAGGGACTTGACAGGTACTTTATTGTTACATGATACTAAGTTAGTCAGCGACTTGACAGGTACTTTATTGTTACATGATACTAAGTTAGTCAGCGACTTGACAGGTGCTTTATTGTTACATGATACTATGATGGGCTAGGGACTTGACAGCTACTTTATTGTTACATGATACTAAGATGGGTTGAGGACTCAGCAGGTACTTTATTGTAACTTGATACTAATATGGGTAAGGGACTCGGAAGGTACTTTTTTATATTATGCTGTCATTTATTTTCGACGGCATCAAAATTGTTGATTTTCTAGAAATTATATTTTTGTCGGAACTTAAATTTGTGGACTTTGGAAGCAGCCATATTGTTTCCACTGTTGAGTACTGTTTTTGGGGTCTTTAAATTGGTGCTGTGTAGCATCCATAAAATCCATGAAAATAAGTACCCAGTGAAAAAGAATAATTTTACAATACAGTGAAAATAGATACCCAATGAAAAGATACTGTGAAAATAGTCATCCAATGAAAAAAATACAGTGAAAATAGGTACCCAATGAAAAGATACTGTGAAAATAGGTACCCAATGAAAAGATACTGTGAAAATAGGTATCCAATGAAAAAGAGTGAATTTTCAATGCAATTTTTTTTACATTTGGCAGTAGTAACCACGTTTTAGATTCACTTCTCATCTTGGAGCATTATGCTCAGTTCACAGTTGATTTCTAACATAGTATAAATTCTCTGACTATTCTGGATCAGTCTTTTCCCTGCAAAATTTGATTGTCCTTACTTTCCCTGTATAACAGCAGAACCAGACTTGTCTTAAAATTCACCTGTGCCAGGCAGTCACCTTTCTTAAAC
Organism: Megalonaias nervosa; assembly: GCA_016617855.1. NCBI lineage: Eukaryota > Metazoa > Mollusca > Bivalvia > Unionida > Unionidae > Megalonaias > Megalonaias nervosa. The sequence goes on from JAECUM010093278.1 coordinate 120,723, forward strand.
AACCACTTTTCCATAGATACCCAACACAAATATTTGTAGCAAAAGCCTCTTTAGAGTATACAGCCTGCATTTGAAGGCCACTTCTTGCACAACTCAGAGGTAGCTTCTCAAAACAGGTTTTACTGTAGATTTAACATTTATCATTCTGGATCACTGTCACTTGCACTTGGCTTAAATTTGGGGTCACATTCACGTTCAGATTATATGGATTTTATTTTTTTTGCTGCAGTGATTGCATTTTTTTTTTTCATTTTCAGCTTCCCATTGAGGTGGTAAACATCAGCACCACTGACCATCCTGTTAAAATCGGCCTGTCAGATGCCTTCTACATTGACACTACATTTGGAGGTATGTACAATCATTAAATAATCATCAATCATTCTTGTTACTTGATGTGTGATTCCTGGACTCGCTTCTTCTGATCCTGTCTCCTGCAAAAGAGCAATAGAACAAACCTAATCAGACTGTGATCTACATGAATCAGTTGTAGATCAGTGGGCAGCTTTAATTTATTCTGTCCAGTACATACTAATTTATAGGACCAGTCCAGCAGATGATTGCAAAGATCTATAACTGTTGTAAACTTGCTCTAGCATGTATGCTAATCACTAAGACCATTCCAGTAGATAACAGCTAGAATCTTTATATATTGTTGTACATTAAGGATAAACCTTCCTGTCAAAGTCACTGTTTAGAACAGTGAAGTGTCTTCAGAATTAGTGGTCTTGTTTCAGTGGATAAATCTGTAATTACTTTCATGTGAAAGAAAAAATATGGTAGCTACAAAGTAGTTGTCTCATATACTGTATCGTGTTTTATGTATTATCATCAAGTTTGTCAATCATCACATCACAATTACACATCATATTAGAGGAAAATAAGTGGCCTAAGTGGTTAGAGCATCTGCCTTAGATGCAGGAGGTTGCAGGTTTGAACAACATCCAAGTCATAACAAAGACTTTTAAAAATGGTACTTGCAGCTGCCTCTCTTTGTGCTCAGCATTGAGGGGTTAGTGTTAGGACTGGTGTCAGGATAATGTGACTGGATGGGACATGATACTACATGTCTGCAGCATCATGCCCCATTGCTAAACATTACTATAAACTGCCACACTGCAGACATCATAGTGATAGGACTAAAATTGTTAAAGCTACATTCAAAGTGTGATTATCATAGTTATTGCAGTAATATATTAGTATTTAGTAGCTACAGGTTACTCATGATACTCAGGAGTTAAAAGAAAGACAAAGGGTCATATATATGTTTTTTATTTTTTGCTTCATTAAAGAAGTTTTAGCCTCAGAAAGATCATATTTTCTGGCAAGCTGAAGCAATTCATCTTTTTTCAAGAATTCTAACTGTTCTTGGGTAGGTTTTGAAAGAAAGATCTCCACTTTTGATGACATTGTCAGAAAGCCTGTTGATTTCACTAAAGATTTCTAAAATGTGAAATAACACTTGGGATTTAAAAATTTCAATAACTAGGGGAATTTGAAATTTCAAAAAACAAAGTTTTCTGAAATATTTTAGCCAAAATTCATATATCCCAAGGATGAGTGCCCAATTTTCTGTTACGAGTCTAGGCTCTTAAAATAATAACAGAAAAGAGTGAAGACAACAGGCTTTGTAAAATTTAACAAATAATTTATTTCCCTAGAATACCAAGTGAAAAATGAGAAAAAAGAACTTACGATTTTATGAATCAAATCCAAAAATAATCCAAGAATTAAAAAATAGAAGTCCTAGTATTAAAAAGTCCTGAATGAATCTGAGTTCAAGTCCTGATGAAATCCAAAATGGAAGGTAAGGACGTCTGTTGTGTCGACAGTTCTTTGTTGAATCACAGAAAATATTATTCCAGTTTTGAATTCCATATAAATTCCAGTGAATGTCTTTGTCCAAGAATTTTGTAGGAGCACTTTAGTATTTCCAGGGAAAGGAATCACTTGAAATTCAATAATTTGAAGAAAATAAAAATTCAACTCAAACTGGTCACAACATAACTTAACGTGTCAATTGTTTGGAGCCCGACTGAACAATCTTTATCAAGACAACAGTTATACACTAGTTTAAGATGCAAAACAGATTCCTGGATGAGGGTCAGTCTTCTAGAAAAATTAGAAGTTTGTAACAATAAACACATGTTTCATATCACGTACTCCAGGTATGGCCTTGACTTAACTTAATGATTCTTACTCTGAGAAAGAATAAAAAAAGAAATAAAAAAAGTTGTTTACCAAAACTGACACTGACTCAGAAACAAGGTCAGAAACTAGATACAATGTTTCTATTATTATCTGCTTATCAATGAAATAAAAAACAGTCAGGTCAAACAGAACTCAACTCAATTCTGGACAGTATCAAATCCAGTAAACAAAGTTACATTACAGTAGCATGTAATGGAATAAAATAAAATTTAAAACTAACAGACAAATAATTTAATTAAATATACATAACAATATGTAAACTGAATACATATGATAAATGATGTTCATTACTTTTAATTTTCCTGATATTTAAAAGTGATTAGATCACAACATTTTACACATACAGTACAAGAAATTTTGTACAGGTTCTTTTTTTAGAATTTAGAAACTTCTCTTTGGTTGTGTCAGTTGAAACTGACAAGATAATAGGATACAATAGAATTTAATAATTGTAAAATTGGTGACAGTTTTTTTTTATGCACATTGATGTTCCAAAAGACTTTCTTTAGATGGCTTTAAAGATTTAAACCTGCATTTCTTCTGTCTGTGTGTGTGTGTGTGTGTGTGTGTGTGTGTGTGTGTGTGTGTGTGTGTGTGTGCAGAAAGAAAGGGTCCTGATCTGCCAACCTTTTTGTGTAGCAAATTGGTGGAATTTATGCTGTTCAGATTTAACTTGTTTCATGAACAGATATGATGTTTTATACTGACTTGATGATTTTCATATTTGTGAGTACAAGATTTTATTATCATATTGGTGTCTTGGTATGTTCTATTGCTCATTGCTATTTTCTGTTGCCCATTGCTATTTTCTATTGTCCATTGCTGTTTTCTATTGCCCATTGCTATTTTCTATTGCCCATTGCTACTGTCTATTGTCCATTGCTATTTTCTACTGCCCATTGCTATTTTCTATTGCTATTTTCTATTGCCCCACTAGTAGATGTATCCCCTTTAAACTATGTTTCCAAATAAACATTTTAGCAGTTCAGGCCTGCTTGTGGTTTATTCTTATCTCACATACAATTCAGACATCATAATGCAGAAGTTAATTACATAAAATTAGTTCATAAGTCGTGATACAAGTTTCAGTGACTGCAAGTGTTTGAGGATATTGGAAGGCTAACATTTGTAAGAATACATCTGTTATGTTGGCTTCCATTCACAGCTCATTATAAATGTTGACCTTAACCTTTATATGGCAGTCTATAAAATGTATGTTGACCTTAACCTTTATATGGCAGTCTGTAAAATGTATGTTGACCTTAAACTTTATATGCCAGTCTGTAAAATGTATTTTTACCTTAACCTTTATATGGCAGTTTATAAAATGTATGTTGACCTTAACCTTTATATGGCAGTCTATAAAATGTATGTTGACCTTAACCTTTATATGGCAGTCTGTAAAATGTATGACAAAAAACCCAACTTGTAATGCATATAACCAGTTATTCTTTACTTTGATTCCTAAGTGATTCTTAAAGTTTTTAAAATTCATGATATTGATTTTCCCTGCTGTCTTGTCTCATAATCACAAACTTGAAAATATTATCTATACAGTTCTTTATATCACATGTTTAATCTTTGGTGTATTGATATGTGGCAATATATATATATATATATATATATATATATATATATATATATATATATATATATATATATATATATATATATATAGTTTGCAAGAAAATATTTAGCTGTAAAATTTACTTTCCTCATAGGATTTTGAAATTTAAAGACATAAAAGAACATGAACAAAAGTTTACAAAATCCTGTGGGAAATATTTAAACCCTAATAAAATCAGTACTGGGTGTACTTGCTTATAAGTCCAATACAATTCCAAATGACATAGACCCTTTGCATAATGTTCTGGCAGATCAGGGTCTATGTTGTTTATTCTACTGATTTCTCCAAACAAACTGCACAGACCCAGATCCACCAGCACATTATGCAGTGGTAGCTCTAGGTCTGTGCAGCATTTGGACATGACTTGTAAGCAAGTATTGATGGAACTCAAGAACACTGAAATAGTTTCTTGAATCTTAAGCACTTCCCCATAGCCAGCTTCAGCTTTATGGATATAATTTGTCTTGAAACCTTTAATTGATACCATTTTGGAATGAATTAGATGGAATCAGATATCGCCAATAATGTCTACAGTGCTCCAGCTAGAACTAAAGAGGAGTGAGGTTGGCTGTGGAGAGTTTACCTCGCCTCGGTCACAAAACCACCTCCAGTGTTGACCTGAAGACTACCTCTATGACCACACATACAGATCACAAAACATTTTTCTAAAACCTTAATTTTATTTTTAAAATTGTGTCTTGCTGAAGAGACTCTTTTTTGTGTCCAATAATGTCTGCAGTGCTCCAGCTTGAAATAAAGACAGGGAGTGGGCTTACCTCACTTTAAACTAAAAAAACCCACTTTCAGTGTGGACATGAAGTCTGCTTCTTTGACCATGAATGCAGATCACAAAATATTGGTTGAATTACCTTGCCTCAGGGGGCCCCGAGTGGCCGAGTGGTCTAAAGCGTTGATCGTTACGGATCACTGCCATCTCACCTCTGTCTGCGTGAGTTCGAGTCCAGGCTCGGCTAACGTGGGTACGTGAGAAAGCCTGCCAGTAGCTTCTCGTGGGTCGGTGGTTCTTCCCGGGATTTTCCAGGGTTCTTCCTCCACCATTAATACTGGCCGCCATGTATAGCCTATCTTGTGCTGAAAAATGGCGTTAAACCCTATAACAACAACAACAACAACCTTGCCTCAGATCCACCTCCAGCATGGACCTGAGTTGCTTCTATGGCCATAGATGCAGATGCGGATCACAAAATATCTTTATTTAAACTGCGATTCTCAATAATAAAAAAATAATGTCTTGCTGAAGTTTCTCATTTTATCTGTTTTCAAAAATAAAGTAGAAAATGTCCAGTTTGATGTCTTAATGAGAGGTGTAGAAAATGTCCAGTTTGATGACTTAATGAGAGGTGTAGAAAATGTCCAGTTTGATGTCTTAATGAGAGGTGTAGAAAATGTCCAGTTTGATGTCTTAATGAGAGGTGTAGAAAATGTCCAGTTTGATGTCTTAATGAGAGGTGTAGAAAATGTCCAGTTTGATGACTTAATGAAAGTTGTAGAAAATGTCCAGTTTGATGACTTAATGAGAGGTGTAGAAAATGTCCAGTTTGATGACTTAATGAAAGTTGTAGAAAATGTCCAGTTTGATGACTTAATGAAAGTTGTAGAAAATGTCCAGTTTGATGACTTAATGAAAGTTGTAGAAAATGTCCAGTTTGATGTCTTAATGAGAGTTATAGAAAATGTCCAGTTTGATGTCTTAATGAGAGTTGCATGTTATCAACAGTGTCCCTTTTTCAACAAGGTGCCAACCTAGTTGTTTTGGTAATCAGCATGGGGCTGAAAAATCCCCTTTTGCTGTAGACTGGGATAAGGTTACATAATATTTAATGTGCCAAATAATAGACAGCTAGACCACTCCAGTGGCCTAGTGGTTAGAGCGTTCGCCTCGGATGCAGGAGGTTGTGGGTTCGATCCCCGGCCGAGTCATACCAAAGACTTACAAAAATGGTACTAACAGCTGCCTCGCTTGGCGCTCAACATTAAGAGGTTAGTGTTAGGACTGGTCGGCCTGGTGTCAGGATAATGTGACTGGGTGGGACATCATGCCACATGTCTGTGGCATGATGCCCCAGTGCTAGACATCACTATAAACTGCCACACTGCAGACATCGTAGCGATATGACTGAAATTTTTTTAAAGCTAAATTAAAAATCCAAATCCAAATCCAAATAGACAGCTATCAAAATTTATTTGTGGATAAATTAACCCATAAAAGATATGTATCTAGTTGAAATGGTTGTTTCAAAGACTCAATGGCATTGTCAAAATTAGTGTGTCAGGATGGGAATTACATCAGCTTAGGACTGTAGGGCTATATGGCTAAGTTAATAGCAGTTTAAAAAAATTTTAAAATGTAATCTTGCAGTTAATAACTTTGCTGTATGATTTTGGTGGAAGAATTAGAGGTGAGAGAGTAAAGCACTTGCTAGACAGTAGAGAATCTTTGTCTCTCTTCTGAGTCCATGTGAAATTTCTAGCTGGAAACACTGTATATTTATCTCGACTTTTTTGGTTACTTTCCTTAATTCATTATTGCTTTTTTATTCATCATTGCTTTGAAGGGCAAAAATGATTTTTGACCCATTTAAAATTTATTAAGGAGATGATTTTTATTTTATTTTTACATTCAGTGCATTTTACCTTTCAGGATTTCACTGGTGTGAAATTAAAGATATAATTGTTGTAATATTGAAAGCCCTAATACCACTGTTACGTGCAAAAAGTCATATATGACAAGTCACTCTGAATAATACTGAATCTTGAAAGATACTGATGTTAAACAACATTTCTTCATATTGTGAGCCATGTCATTTCTCCCTCGAATATGTGTGCAGATTAATCCGATATTGCTTGGCGACATTGTGGGTCAACCAATTTCACTTGAATGCTGGAACACAGGATTTAATAACATCACTGTAAAGAGAAGAAACCAGCACCACGCTATGTCAGATATGGCAGGTGATCTTTACATGATATTATTCTAGATTATTTTGTTCCAAATATAAATAAATTGTATTGGAATTGAAGGAATATTTTCTCGCTTACTGTTTACAATATGTGTTCAAACTTATTTCATTGCAAACTTCTCACAAAAAAAGTGGGGCTACCTCTCTTACTTCCCTCTCAAATCAATTTGTGTGAATGTTGTTGTCATTAGATTAGTCACCAGCAGAATTTGTTGAATGCATGACATCACTCATTTTGGAGCACTCCTGAAAAAGAATAGAATTATGAGTGATTTCAGCGGCTGAATTAAGAGATTTCACCTCTTAATTCTAACTGAATATTGTCATATAGTTTAAATGTAACATCTTGATTATTTCAAAGAATGGTTTTGTCAGTTTTTTTAAACAAATCATTTCCTTCCTTTCAGATGTTAGTTAGATTGAAAGAATAGTGAAATTTACAACCAAAAAACGGCCGCATTGGGGCTTTATGATGAATTATTGTTAGATTTCACACATCATACAGTCATATAGTCATATGGTTGACCTTAAATATGCTGGACTGCAGACAAAAGAGAAAAGATCTGGAGTCAGTTCTATCTTTTATTTATTCTATTTTCTTATGAATATATATTTCAGCAAAAGAAAGGAAAGGTAATATTGTCTATAGAATATGCTTGATGAATTGGAGGCCAGAGTTGTTGATTTTTTAAAATGAACATTTAAGTGACTGCATGCTGGTATTGGTTTCAGAACAATTGCATGGAAGTTATTTTTAAAGGTCTTTTTGAATTGTACCAAGGGTTTACATTGCTATAATTCATTCTTTTGTACCATTTTGCATTGGTCTGTTGAGCTGACAGCCTCATCTGATTCCTTTTAGCATCACAATTAATTGTGATTATGACTGACATTCAGTACCCAGGTCACTGCCATTTGTTTTTTTTGGGGGGGGGGTCTGTTTCCATAGTCATGGTTTTCACAAATGTCATCACAGCAACCAATGCAGAAGGTTCTGCAGAATAGAGTAATGTTGTAATTTAGTGTTTCCTGAGATTAATAGAAATGTGAAATCTAGAATTTCCGCAAGTTGTTTGGGCAACCTCTAAAAGTTTATTACAGCATACAAATTTGGCTGTGAGACAAACATTTTGATTTGAACTCGATGAAGAAACTGTATGAATCTGTATCTCCACACAAAATTGTGAACAATTTGAAGGTTTGTGGTTTCTATAAAAGAATTTTGACCATATATTTGTTAGCTTTATTTTTTATTTGAATACCTTTTACAGAATTTTTACTGTTATATTTGATCTTCTACATCATATTTACAATCAGTTTATCATCCAAACGTTCTTGTATAATTCTTGATTTTTGCACAGTTTGAACTTTACCTTTAGATGGCACCATATTACCACAATTGTGATGGGGTGCTGTGAAAAGCTAAAACATACATACATTTAAATTTAATATGTGGATTTGTAATGAAATACTGCAGAGCTACCTTGTAATTTAATTAGAGCCTAATCAATCACTTGAGTCTTTCTGACTTTCTCCATCTGATCTTCCATTCATTTGTTTCTTCTCTTTTGCATGTAGAAGACTTGGCAGCAATTGGTTAACATAGGATCTTTAAGTTTGGTTTCATTTCTCCTATGAAAAGATGCAGTTGGGGGTGGGGGTGGGTAGGGCAGCTCTTCATTTACATTTTTTAGAGTATTTGCAGTAGGGCATAACCAACTTTTGATCCGGAAATCGGATTCCACCGGATAGTATGAACTTCCGATTAATCGGAGTCGGACAAGGCAGGAACGACCGATTTGGATAATAAAAATAATAAAGTTGAATTTCTATAGCACCGTGTCTAACACTGCGTGTCATTCGATAGTGCGTTAATAAATTTAAATAAGAAGTCAGAAAAGTCCAATATGGTCAACACAATGGGGTGAAACGATAATACTTGAGTTAGACCGAAAGATTTAAATTTATTAAAATATATAATACACTCCTACCCGTTTATGTCAACATCCTCAATAATGAAGGCATAATATTGAATACATTGACACATGCTAATGAGGTATTAAAAGAAAATGATTCTTACAATTGTAAATATAAATAAAGTTAATAAGGAAACTTTCACAGCACAATAAACTTGTTTCAATCACCGATCACTTTGGAAAATGCAAGAATCGATCAGATTTCATTGCTTTTATTTAAGTCACCGCAAGAGGCCAACTTTATAGGACCAAACAAAAGCTTGTTTTATTTTTATCCGACCGCGACATTAAAGCATAGTGGCAAGATCAAGTATTTGTTGAATAAAGTACAGGATGGAACTGGCCACTTGCCGACATAAATGATTAAGGCGGGAAAATTATAGCCTGGCGGCAAGATCAACTAATTGTTGAACAAAGTATGGGTCGGAACTGGCAGCTGGTCGACATAAGTGATTAGGCGGGAAAATTAAAGCGTATATGCTGCGTGGATGTATTGGAACTGTATGATAATGTAAATGAAATTTATATTAGCATACAGTGTGAAAAAATTGTGCTGAACTGTTGAGACTCTGCGGCTGCATCCATCATTAATCTCACATTACAGTTCTGACAGATACTGCAATGCTATGTTGTAGATAATCTTGAGTTTTGATATACGACTTTCCATAAACTGTCACTTTGTTTCTAGACATACATCCCTCTCATGCACTATTTAGATACAGAATTTGTTGTATTGGCCACAATAACAAAATATTTCTAAGCCTTTACCGACAATAAAATTAAATGAAAATCTGCTAAAAGTAAAAAAATAATTTTATTTTAAAATGTCGCAAAAACAACGAAGCAAAATATGGGATTATTTTGAGATAAATGCAATAGACGAGTCAAAGGCAGATTGTTTGGTTCCACAGTGCAAGGATAAATTAAAACGAGGAGGTAATGATCCACGTTCATATGGAACCAGTGGACTTATCAATCACCTGCGTGCAAAACATCCGGATGAATATAAAAAGTATACCGGAATCTGTGACATCGAAAAGAAACGAAAAGCCGAAGAAGTAATGCAGCCTGGAAAGAAACACAGAGTACAGACAATAGAGTTCCTGCTAGAAAAGAAAAAACCGTTTGAGGCTAACAACCCACGCTAGTTAATCATAACTAAGAAGATCATAGAAATGATTGCGGCTGATGCTGTGCCTTTCAGCATGATTAACAACGTAGGCTTCACTCCCTTTCTGAATGAACTTGAACCTCATTACGTTATTCCATCCAAAGTCCATTTGTCAAGAACGCTTATTCCGGACTTATATTCTGCCGTGAAGAGTAAAATTGTTATTTTACTAGAACAAGCAGCCTACATAAGTTTTACAAGTGACGTGTGGACGAGCACAAATAATTTGAACGCTTTCATTTCGCTTACCGCTCATTGGATTGACAGCAAGTGGAACAGGATTTCCATTGTTCTGTCACTACGAAATCTTGAAGACCGACACACGGGCCAAGTTATTTCGGATAACATCCTTGCAATGTTAGCAGCATGGTCTATTCCAGATGAAAAATGTGGAGTTCTCGTGCGGGATAATGTGCGAGCATGAAAAAAGCGGCGGAGTTATCTGGATTGGATCACTTGGGATGTTTCACCCACACGATCCAGCTAGTTGTCAAGGTTGGACTTTTAAGTCAAAGATCCGTTATGGATGCTATTGTCACTGCTCGTACAATCGTTGGGCGTTTTCGGCATTCAACTCAAGCCACAGAACAATTTCTCAGAATCCAGAAGTCTTTGACATGCGAGGACGGCATGCCATACCCTACACACCATCTTATCCAGGATGTTACAACCCGCTGGAATTCTACGTTCTACATGCTCGAGCGCCTCATAGAACAAAAGAAAGCTATTGCTGTCTATTGTCAGGAAAATGATGGGGTTACAAATCTAACGGCACATGAGTAGAATTTGATGGAACGGGTTTTGATTACGCTTCAACCATTCGAACAGGAAACCAGGAATGCCAGTATGTCTACTGCAACAGCAAGCATGATCATCCCCAGTGTTCGCATTCTCATGGCAACTTTAACAAAACCTGCAAGAGTCGGAGATGACATCGGAATACAGACCATGCGGGCGGACATGCTGAAAGATTTGCGTACACGTTATGAGGAAGTGGAGACAAACAAGTTGTGTGCACTTGCAACGGTTTTGGATCCCATTGACAAATTGTTGGTTTTTAATGCACATGGGCATGACGCTGTAAAGCACATGTTAATGGATGAACTACAGATCGAGTATGAAAAAACAATCACCACCGTCAACATTCCAGTCTCAACAGAAGTGGATCCAGGACCTTCAACTTCGACTGGCCTAGATTCCTACTACCAGGAGTTATTTGCCTCTAGCACATCCGACCAAAATCTCGCCTCTGCATCCCTGTCATCTGAATTCACGTGCCAGCGTGAATTGGATTCATATCTAGCTGAGAAAAATCAGCCGAGGACTTCACCACCAACGGACCCAGTTATATACTGGAAATCCCGGGAAAAAACGTTCCAGCTTCTGGCAGCTCTCGCTAAACGTTTTTGTTCAATACCGCCCTCTAGCGTCGATAGTGAAAGAAGTTTTAGCACCGCAGGTGCTATTTGCAGTGACAAACGATCGAGCATGTCCACTGAAAAAACGGAGATGCTATTATTTCTTGCAAAGAACTTGGAAGTTATAAATTTTGATTATTAAATTTCTTTATTATCTATTAAACTGCATGTTTTTACTTAGGTAGATGAAACATGGCAGAAATAAACTGCTTAACTTTAATGTTATGTTATATTATATTATATTATGCGCTACATAAATATATCAATATTCAAGACTCTTTAACTCGCATTTCTAAATTTATTATATTATAATATCTTTGCCAAAAAACAAGAACAATATCACAGGAAAATAAATACTGAGGGCGCCATAACACATGGATTTCAGTTTGCGAGTTTTATTTGTAAAATCGTAAGTTTTTATAATTATTATGTATAACAATGTGATCGTAGAAAAAACGTTTATAATGTTTCAGTGCATTTTACAAAAATTAAAACATTTCATGGATTCTTTGTGGCTTTGAACTTCGTTGCATTTTGCTATAGTCCTGCCATATCCTTCCCCTTGTGACGTCGGTGTGATGTGCAAAACGTGTGTAACACAGTTTAAAAAGTTAATTTGAAAAACCTTTTAATTTAGCATTTCTGATTAATTGAATCGTATCCGGAATCGGAAAAATTTCATGCCCAAAATCCGGAATCGGAAATCAGTAGAAAAATGCTAATCGGTTGTCCTCTAATTTGCAGTAAGTTTTTCATTGGATAAAGTTTTTTTGGTAAAAATTTGCAGAATTGTAAAACAAAATATGGTGTGGCTAATTATCAAGCTTGGTCTTATTATGAGAGAAATTTGGTACCATATATATTCACTTATAAGTTTAGTCCAGCATCAAAACTATAAAGACCCGGATCTGCCACTGCATAGTGCACCAGAAGGTCTGGGTCTGTGCAGTTTTTAGGAGTAGAACAAACAGAATAGATCTCGATCTAAAGGTGCATGTTTCATTTGCACTTAGTCTTCAAGTATATGCGAGACTATATGGTAGGTATATTTGCGATTTGCTGTTTGTAAACAAAGAAAGAACATTTCTTAAATTTTATTGGTGTTTGTACCAAAATTATCCCTGTACATTAGTCCTTCACTATAACACATTCCAAGGAGACAAATTAAAAAAAACCTACTGTGTTACTATATATACTCTGGGTCTGTGCAGTTTGCTAGGAGTAGAGCAATTAACATAGGCCCTGATCTGCAGGCACATTATTCTACAGCAAATCAGGATCTATGTTGTCTGCAGTTGGACTTGACTTATAGGCCAGTATATACAGTGTATTGAGGTCATCTTATACTGGGGTACATGATACACAGTACTACTTATACTGATGGGATCCATGCCTACACCTGCCTTGTTAAAGGGACCATGAGGTGCCCTGTGGTAAGTGACCACTGTACAGTGCACTTCCAACTGTGAGGTGCCCTATGGTAAGTGACCACTGTACAGTGCACTTCCAACTGTGAGGTGCCCTATGGTAAGTGACCACTGTACAGTGCCCTTGCAACTGTGAGGTGCCCTATGGTAAGTGACCACTGTACAGTGCACTTCCAACTGTGAACAGACCGCTCTGGTGCCTATTGGTTAGAGCATCTGCCTCAGATGCGGTAGGTCGCGAGTTCAAACCCTGGCCAAGTCATACCAAAGACTGAAAACAAAATGCTATTAGCAGCTGCCCCGCTAGGCACTCAGCATTAAGAGGTTAGTGTTTGGACTGGTTGGTCTGGTGTCAGGATAATGCGACTGGGTGGGACATGATGCTGCATGTCTGCAGCATGATGCCATAGTGCTAGACATCACTATAAACTGTCATAGTGCAGACATTTTAGTGATATGACTAAAAAATTGTTAAAGCTACGTTAAAATTCCAAATCACACACACTCCATTTATGAACAGCATAGACACATAGCTGCTGGTGATATATAGGTCACTAAGCAGATCAGGTCTATGCAGTTCTGTCCAAATCATTAGTAGAATAAATGGCATATACCCTGATCTGCAGGCACATTATGGAATGGCAGATCTGACTTGGAGATTATAAAACTTGTGAACTTGGGTTTGAATGTTTGGGTTAGAGTGTAACCAGTCACAAAAACATTACTTTTGTAACATCATTTTTGATTGGCTAATAATGAAACTCCTAATCAAACCTGAGCTTGTAAGCCACATAATAAAATAACTCGTACATTGTAGACAGCAGACAGCACAAATAAAATGGCCTATCATGTGTGACATTCCTACTCCTGTTTCTTCATGGTTTCTTTACAGTGTATAGTTAGCATGACACTTTGTTTCAGGTGAGATTATTTGTTTGCCATTCTGTTGGACATTGTTTGTTTCCAAAACAGTGTATAGTAGAGTTTCATTTGATTGATTTATAAAGATAATTGAAACACAGATGCAATATTTTGGTGAGTTATTTCTCACTGATATGTATAATCATAGTGATATGCAACAAGTCTATTATCAATTTCTCACAATGCATTGATGACCATACATGTAGTTAAAAAGAAATCCATCAGTCATGCAACATAAAATTGATCCAACAAAAGGGTGTTACTGCTAGAAACTAGTTTACATCGTCAAACATAATAAATAATAGGATTTCAAAATTTGCCCAGTCAGTCTCAGTCAGGCCTGTTTTGTTGGCATAACATTAGACAAATTATCATGAATTTAAGTCCTAAACTGTAATTGCTGTGCCACGAAGCACAAGGATCTTACTTAATATTGATTACTTTAGTCATCAAGCCTCCATAGTGATGGGATAGCTTAATATTGATTGCTTTAGTCATCTAGCTTCCATAGGGGTGGGATTGCATAATATTGATTGCTTTTGTCATCAACCATCCATAGAGATGGGATTGCTTAATATTGATTGCTTGAGTCATTGAACCTCCATAGGGGTGCAATAGCTTAATATTGATAGCTTTTGTCATCAAGCATCCATAGAGATGGGATAGCTTAATATTGATTTTTTTTTGTGTCATCGAACCTCCATAGGGGTGCAATAGCTTAATATTGATTGCTTTAGTCATCTAGCCTCCATATAGGTGGGATGGCTTAATATTGATTGCTTTAGTCATTGAGCCTCCATAAGAGGTGGGATAGCTTAATATTGATTGTTTTAGTCATTGAGCCTCCATAGAGGTGGGATAGCTTAATATTGATTGCTTTAGTCATCTAGCCTTCATAGAGGTGGGATAGCTTAATATTGATTGCTTTTGTCATCAAGTATCTATAGAGGTGGGATAGCTTAATATTGATTGCTTTTCTCATCTAGCCTCCATAGAGGTGGGATAGCTTAATATTGATTACTTTAGTCATTGAGCCTCCATAGAGGTGGGATAGCTTAATATTGATTGCTTTAGTCATCTAGCCTCCATAGAGGTGGGATAGCTTAATATTGATTGCTTTAGTCATCAAGCCTCCATAGAGGTGGGATAGCTTAATATTGATTGCTTTAGTCATCTAGCCTCCACAGAGGTTGGATAGCTTAATATTGATTGCTTTAGTCATCAAGCCTCCATATAGATGGGATAGCTTAATATTGATTGCTTTAGTCATCAAGCCTCCATAGAGGTTGGATAGCTTAATATTGATTGCTTTAGTCATCAAGCCTCCATAGAGGTGGGGTAGCTTAATATTGATTGCTTTGGTAATTGAGCTTCCATAGGGGTGGGATAGTTCAATATTGATTGCTTTAGTCATCAAGCCTCCATAGACGTATTATAGCTTAATATTGATTGCTTTTGTCATCAAGCCTCCATAGAGATGGGATAGCTTAATATTGATTGCTTTAGTCACTGAGCCTCCATAGGGGTTGGATAGCTTAATAATGATTGCTTTTGTCATCAAGCATTCATAGAGATGAGATAGCTTAATATTGATTGCTTAGTCATTGAGCCTCCATAGACATAGGAAAGCTTAATATTGATTGCTTTAGTCATCAAGCCTCCGTAGAGGTGGGATAGCTTAATATTGATTGCTTTAGTCACTGAGCCTCTATAGGGGTGCAATAACTTAATATTAATTGCTTTAGTCATCTAGCTTCCATAGAGGTGGGATAGCTTAATATTGATTGCTTTTGTCATCAAGCCTCCATAGAGATAGGATAGCTTAATATTGATTGCTTTAATCACTGAGCCTCTGTAGGGGTTGGATAGCTTAATAATGATTGCTTTAGTCATCAAGCATCCATAGGGGTTGGGTAGCTTAATATTGATTGCTTTAGTCATCAAAGCATCCATAGAGATGGGGTAGCTCAATATTGATTGCTTTAGTAATTGAGCATCCATATGGATTAAATAGCTTAATATTGATTTCTTTAGTCATTGAGCCTCCATAGGGGTTGGATAGCTTATTATTGATTGCTTTAGTCATCTAGCCTAAATAGGGGTTGGACAGCTTAATTTGGATTGCTTTAGTAATTGAGCTTCCATAGGGGTGGGAGAGTTCAATATTGATTGCTTTAGTCATCTAGCCTCCATAGGGGTTGGATAGCTTAATATTGATTGCTTTAGTCATCTAGCTCCAAACGGGTTGGATAGCTTAATAATGATTGCTCTAGTCATCTAGCCTCCATAGGGGTTGGATAGCTTAATAATGATTGCTTTAGTCATCAATCCTCCATAGAGGTGGGACAGTTAAATATTGATTGCTTTAGTCATATAACCTCCATAGGGGTGGAATAGTTCAATATTGATTGCTTTAGCCATCAAGCATATATAGGGGCTGGATAGCTTAATTGTGATTGCTTTAGTCATCTAGCCTCTATCAGGGTGGGATAGCATGATCAGTAAGCAATGGACTGGTGTTGCTGAGTCATGTATTCTTACTCTCTTCATTTTGCAAGCTGAGCTAAGCTTAATTAGTCTTACAGGGCACTCATTGTCTTCAGATTACTAGTGTTTGTTTCTTCATTTTATGTGCCTGCCATATGGTGTAGTGGATTATGTTATGACGTCTGTCCATCCATCCATCCATCCATCCATCCATCCATCTGTTGCATATTTTGTATTTGCACAATATCTTGAATTCTCCACCATTCTACCATTACCAAACATTGGGAATGGCTTGCACATGTAGAAAGGAAGAAGCCTATCCAATTTAGGGTCAGAAGGTCAAAGGTTAAAATAGTAACTGAGACTGAAAGATGAAAGATGATTTTCTGCACAATAAATTTTATAGTTATAAATCACAGACCTGGACTAAACTTTGTGGATGGCTTGCACTTGAGTATGGTAAAACCTGTTGATTTTGGAATCAGAGGTTGAAGGTCATGGTCACTTTGGCTGAAAAATGAAAAAAAATTGAGTTCTCAACCATGTATCTTCGACAGTTCTCAACCATGTGTCTTCACCAAAGTTTGTGTGTGACTTGCAGTATGATTTTGGGGTCAAAGTTTTTAAAGTCAAGGTCACTGCCACAGACAGAAGAAAATGTTGATTTTTTGTGTATTAACTTTAGTTCTAGCCTGCATAACTTGACCAGAGTTTGTGAGGGACTTCCACACAGTACCGAGATGCCTACTGAATTTGAATCAAAAGGTCCATGTCATTGTAACTTGAATAAAAATAATTTGTGCAAAATGACTTTTGTTCTGGAATAAGTTATATGACCAAATTTTGGATGTCTTGCACTTAAGGTAAGAAAGATTCTTATAAATTTTGGGGTCTTAAGGTCAGAGGTCATGGTCATTAAAAAATAATGGTTTCTGCAAGTAAGTTTATTTGAAGACTACATACTTTGACCAAATGTCAAAGTTATTGAGACCCAGAGTCAGTCATGCCCTACTAGTTCCTACATAGAAGACTAATAAACACAGGGCAGGTGTGTAATGTACTGCTCACTGTAGCACTTGGTTATCTTAAATTTTCGCTCTTATAAACTTTATTTGCACTTACATGTACATGGATATATCTCCATGAAATAGACCAAAATAAACATTTCCATGATATTTCAGTTTAAGAAAGTTTGTTTCATACAAGTTGCAGTCATTAAATTTATTTTTCATTCTCTTTAAGTTTCATATTGACGATGTGTTACTTGTTTATAAAAGTTAAAATATGAACTAGTATGTGATATGCCATATTGATATGAACCAGTATGTGGTATACTAAAATCGGTATTAATATTGTAGTATTTTATAGAAGTTGTTTGACCTTATCTCCTTGTAGATCCTGGTGACCGCAAAATTACCACAGGAATTCAGAGTAGCCCAATTAGTGCAAAGCAGAAAGGTTTTTCAATCCTAGTACAGTTGTTATAATGCCATGCTTTGTTGTATGGTGTCTGTATACATTGCATTTGGTTCTGGGTGTGGTCCAATGTTTCTAAATCCAGATCAGTTGTTTCTGTTTCTGAGCAGGTCCCCAATTTTGCAAATTTTTCAGAATTTCTTAAGAAATTGTAATTTTACATTTTCTTGTTTATGAAAAAATAAGGTTGTCAGAGGTTGAGATTGATACAAGGATGAAATGAAAATTTTTTAATATAATTTTACACCAAAGAATTATTATATTGGAAAGTTGTTAACTACTAACAAATCCTCAAATTTTCATCAGAGATAAAGGAAGTCATTTCTGGAGAATATATTTATATTTATGACAGTATTTTAGTTGTTTATGCCTGCTGAATGTTCTGTAAAAATTCATATAGGCAAAAAAGTTATAAAATTATAAGTTAAACGTTTTTAAAATTCAAACAAAAATTATGTTTATCAAAACACAAGGGGCCAGGCCTCTTATTCAAAATCAAAGATGCATTTAGTCATAATTCCTACCATTGGAGCTTATACCACAGATTGAGTTTAATTTGAAATTACCATATATACTTACTTATAAGTCCAGTCCATCTACAAATTGCACAGCTTCAGATCTGCTGTCACATAATGTATCACCAATTCTGGCTCTCTGCAGTTTGCTAACAGTAATCAGTAGGACAAACATCATGGACCACAATCTACTGGCTCATTATGTGATTGCAGATAAGGGTCTGTGTTGTGTGCAGTAGGAATCAACTTATAAGCAAGTATATATGGTAACAATACAAGTATTGGATCATTTATTGTGGGTTGTGGTGAATTTGTATGCTTTAATGTGTCTTGAAAATCATAGTGTCGACAAGCATGATTTTACAGTGTATAAAGGTGCCTTATGTCGGAATGCTGTAAAGGAGTTTCTTTTCTCTCCTGTTTTTTTTAATAATAAAAATTTAAACATCTTTTGACTAAATGTTTGGCAGAAATGAAAATAGATTGAATGTTTTTGTGCAAGGTCAGTGTGTCTGTCATGTACCATATGGTATAATGAGTCTGCTCTTCCTTACCCTGTTATGCAGGGTAAGATGATGCACAACAGCCATCTTTGACCTTGACCTTTTAGGGTAAAAGAAGAGCAGGTCTGTACAGAGAGAGATGCATTTAAAATTGTATGTATTACAATTTTCATTTATATAGAAATGCTGGGGAATGGTGTTGATGCTGTTTATGTTGTGCACTGCATAATGGTTGTTATAGTTTTATAAAGCATTGAAATTCATTCTCAACTTTCTGTCTAAATTTCTCAGATTTGGTTGGATGGTTTTAACCAATCAAATTGCCCAATACTGGACCTGATTTTGAGGATGAATCTGTCAGAGCTTTATTGCCATGAAGGAGCTAAGTCTATAGCCACACATTGCTATGCTGCAAATTCACTCTAGATGGGATTATAATCATCTGTTGCAAATGAATATTGAATGGTTTCACTTTATTCATTGCATGTTACTTGAGGGCTTTAAGTGCAGATTTTATTTGTTTATAATGCAACTAGTATATACAATTCCACTTACCGATAAGGTTGATACTAAATTTAAAATTTACACTATAGTTTTGAATCATGTTTTCATAATCTATTTCCTGTTGTAAAATCATTCTTAATTGTAAGTATATCTCCCGTTTTTAGAAAATTCAGCAAATTTTAATTTTAGGACATTTTATTCAATGACCATGAGACCCTACCAGCTTTTATTTATTTTTATTTGGTGGAACATCTGGTTGGACTTGTCATATGAGAAATATTTGTGCATATAACTTGTAGCTGTGATGATCAGTCTGGCAATCAAGCTTTACTGTAATTGCTGCTTGAGGTGGAAGAAAGGAAAACAATTTCATATACATTTGATGGAAATTTCGCTTTCAGATCTGGCAGTTTGGAGCAGGTAAAACTGTGCGTGATGTTATTACATAATTTCTGTGAGAGATGTTTCTGATTGGAAGACACGATATCAAATGATTTGTGATAATTCCTAATATTGCAGAGCTGTGATGTCATATATTCCAGTGGTGATTCTAGGGCACATGATTGCAGGATTTATGCTGATTTCCAAAAGATTGTACTGAAAAATCAACCAAATGTCCACAAGTTACACATCTTTTGTACAAGCCCTATGTTTAATTTGGCACGAAATCCTCAGATACATGTATTTAGAAAATTTTCCCCTTTCTTTCAAATGGAGAGGGAAATTACCCCCACCTCCACTCCCACCAGATTTTTTTCATTCTAGAATAGACCCTGTGACTTTTGCATCACAGTTATCTCACGCTTAAATTTGTGGTATCATGCAGCTGAAATTGCATGTTGACTAAGGCTTTAATGTTTACATATCTAAATGACTTAGTTTTTGTTTTTTGCCTGTAAACACTTACAGAACTGGTTAATGTGGAACAAAGATGAATGTGACTCCCAGTGACACAGAAACTACCCATTCCAATGGAATGATGCATTTCCACAATTCTGCATAAAAGAACTTTTTAACAGTGTATTCTGTTAATTCTTTTCCTTAAAATATGTAAAATTTTCACATCAAATTGGGCATCTTGAGGAAAAAGCCAAAGTAGATGATAATCGGATGTAGCACACATTGTACAGCATGTTGTTTTACTGATAACACTGATATTTTATTTAGACTACATTATTTACCCTTGAAATATGTTTTTTTAACCAAATCTTTGATTAGTAACCTTTTATTTTCAAGAAACACTTTCACTTTCTAGAACCACCATACAGTTTCTTAGTCAGCCCTACAGATGCATCCTATGTGCATGTCCAAACAGTATGTCTGGTTGCATCCCCTGTGTGCATGTCCAAACAGTATGTCTGGTTGCATCCCCTGTGTGCATGTCCAAACAGTATGTCTGGTTGCATCCCCTGTGTGCATGTCCAAACAGTATGTCTGGTTGCATCCCCTGTGTGCATGTCCAAACAGTATGTCTGGTTGCATCCCCTGTGTGCATGTCCAAACAGTATGTCTGGTTGCATCCCCTGTGTGCATGTCCAAACATATGTCTGGTTGCATCCTCTATTATTTCATCCTGTACATGTATGTGGCAGTAGGAAAGAGTATCACAATTAGGGACGTTTTACCTAAATTGTCAGGTATGTTCAACAAAGATATGTATTACATTTTTAACCCTGTCATTATAAGAGGTAACAGACATACAGCAAACAGAACATTAACAAGCTGGTCAGCTGTACAGTAAGCATAATAGATATGCAGTAAACAGAACATTAACAAGTTGGTCAGCTGTACAGTAAGCATAATAGACATACAGTAAACAGAACATTAACAAGCTGGTCAGCTGTACAGTAAGTATAATAGACATACAGTGAACAGAACATTAACAAGCTGGTCAGCTGTACAGTAAGTATAATAGAGTGAACAGAACATTAACAAGCTGGTCAGCTGTACAGTAAGCATAATAGACATAGAATAAACAGAAACTTAATAAGCTGGTCAGCTGTACAGTAAGCATAATAGACATACAGTAAACAAAACAATAACAAGCTGGTCAGCTGTACAGTAAGCATAATAGACATACAGTAAACAAAACAATAACAAGCTGGTCAGTTGTACAGTAAGCATAATAGACATACAGTAAACAAAACAATAACAAGCTGAGTCAGCTTTTCCATAAGCTTAATAGACATACAGCATCTGAAATAGTAACAAGCTGAGTCAGATATTCAGCAAGCGAAATAGGTTGATAGGGGACAGGCTGAGATTATATTTATTCAGTTTCAAAGTTTTGCCATAATTCATGGTCTTTCTTTCATTGAATATGAAATTTTTTAATCAGTAAAACCATCATATTGACCTCTGCTTTGTGTTGGTCATTATGAGGTTTACTGGTCCATAAATCTTCATATTGACTTTAGCCAAGGTCAGTAATTGTGTATTATTTGCATGATTCATGTGAGAGATGGTTTATCGTTGGATGGAACAACATCATGTGATATTACTTCATATTGCATGGTCATTTTTACGTTGCATGGTGATGATGTCACTGACTTCATAGCATTCTTTGCATCATGCGGTTTAATAGGTATTTATAAGGCAAATTAAATGACAGTATTTTCAATAAATCATGTAGTAAAAATAACTACAGACCTTTGTTGCAGTGAAAATGAAATTTTGTGAACCAGTAAACTTATTATATGGACCTCCACTTTACATCAGTCAATACGAGATTTACTGGTTCAGAAAACATCTTATTCACCTCCACAGAGGTCTACAGTTATACAACATTGTTCTTACTGACATTGAGATTTTGCTGTTATTTAGCATACAATCAAAATTCAAATGTACAAGTTGGTAATTCTCACAAATTAACGGGGAATATGTTGAAGACAAGAATTACCTCCCTCCCCTGAGTTCATGCATTTCAGCATTTTCATGGTGTGATTTTATTTTTGCTGTTAAGAATTTTTATTTCAGAGATTGCATCCCAGAAATTAAAGTATAGTAAAGGGAATTAACTCTTTTGCAACACAATATGATCAAACCTATTCTTTCTTCAGTTTTGTGTTCATTTTATTTATATAAATACTCATTTTATATTCACATTAGGAATGATTTTCAAAAAGATGCTTTTTATAGTGAAGTTCTTTGCTTTTTATAAATTAACTTAATTTTCAAGATAACCAACCCATAAAGACTCATTATTGTTTTTATTCATTTTCCTCATCATCCATTATCCAGACTTTTGTTGTTTTTTTTGTTTGCTATTTTTAATTGCAGTAGTATCTTACCCATCACCATTGTGTTGATTTTACTTTTTCGTATTGAAAACCTTCATTCAATGTGAATACATCTGCCAACAGTGGAGAATTGTCAGTATGACATGGTCCACTTATACACCTCACTTGCCCATGCACAGACCAGTCATCTTTATCAAGAACACCTTGTTAATGGATCTTGTCATAAAATGTGACATGAGAAAACCTGCTTGTTGCTTGTGTTTTATTGCATTTTGGTCTTCCCTTAATATTATATCTGTTACATTCATCTGTTCCGTATTCTGTTTATATGCCAGTAACCTCTGTCCTCCAGTTTTGCTTGGACCAGGATATTTTCAAATGATATGTTCTGCCATTTATAATCACTTATTCACCCAAGTTATATTAGTAGTAGCAGAATACTTCTGATGACTGGGAATCCCAATTCTACAGTATTTTGATATCTGGCTGATCCACAATGTTCAGGTTCATTCCCTCCATCAGGATCTGTTTTGTTGTTGGTTTACACTAACTTGGTTATGTCTTTTACCCAACCTCGAGAAGTCAGAGCTCACTCCAATGGGAATGAATTTCCTCATGAATCAAAATTTAGTCTGAGTTCCCCTCAATCAGATAGTCCAATTCCTGGCATTTCTGGAGGCACTACAAGCAAAAACATCATGGTCTGCTCGCCTTTACCTGTCCCTATTGGGAATTTTAAATACCACTGCAGATCTGTTTCCCATAGGACCTCTCCATATTTGCACTCTACAGTTCCTTCTTCTCACAAGGTGGATGTGACAGAGATTCTCTGTCAGCTCTGAATCCTCTAGGATCTGATTTTAATTGCCGTTTGCAAAGGTGGAAGAATATGGACAGATTACTGACATAGAGGCCATGCATGCACCAATCCCTTCTCCTATCTGGCCACCTACATGTCAGTTCCATTTGAGGCACTCATTTAGAACTGGAGGGCATGATTCTGTAGGTCATTGGACTCTGAATGTATTGTCCCCCACATCAATAAACTAGAAATGAAGCTGCATTGCAAGGGTGCCTTTATCGAGTAAGGGATCAATGTGTTATTATCTCCAACTGTCTTAGTGTATTTTCGATGTACTCATGCCCCTGCTCATTGTTTTGGGGTCTGGAACCTCCTTCATTTGGCCACCTTGGAGAACATCACCCTCTGAGTTTGCCACATTCTGGGAAAGAATGTATTAGCAGACAGTCTGTCCAGGTAAGGCAAAAAAGTCCGCATTGAATTGTCTCACTAGGGGAAAGCTTCTCGGGATTTGTTTGCAACTAGGTTAAAAAACAGACTTCCCTTATACCAGAGGTCTCACTAGGATTTTAAAACTAGGAGTCCAGGACTTCTTTTTTGGTAAAAATAGGAGTTCCACCAGCAAAAGTTGCAGTTCCTTCCCAGAAGCATATTGGGCATACCAAAGTGGCTGAAAAGAATCAGTGATTGCCATGGAGTTTAATTTTCCAAATTCTTTATACCACTGACATATAGCTCTCATTTCTCCACCAGAGTGAGACTGAATTTTGTAAATCCAAGGAAATGTCTTATTCCAAATACTTTAGGATTCTTTTGAATCATCATTAAATCATCATCACTTTCTGTTTAACCCCAAAATACTCATCCATATTTGCAAATGACAAGTCTAAGTCTCGATGTGCCTTGATTCTGTGGTCACATGCACTACCTATTCAATTACACTTGGAAATGAACACAATAATGAAAGCTAAAGTTGTTCATTTGATGTACTTTTATAATAACTACATACACATCTCTGGGTCTTTTTGCCTCTAAACTCAGTCACTGTAAATATGAGCACGTATTCCCACCACTTGGCTGCTTGTAGAAGTCTTTGAATTTGCAGCCCAGTGATTGTGTTTGGTTCTTTTGATATACCCTTATAATGACAACATGCACATCTGGGGTTATTTCAGATTCTGAATTCTCTCATTGTATATATCAACACAGCTGAAATGATCAGTTGATCAACACATTTTCCCACTCAACAAGTGACTGAAGTAGGACTGGCAAGTCTTTGAATTTGCCACCCAGCTATTGCATGCATACAGAGGACTCCTGTGTAAGTGATTTTCTGCATCCCAGATGAAACAGATATGTGTGATTACCCCTGATTATGTTTCTCATCTTAGACAAGAGGGCATGGATTGTTTTCACATAAGCTTTCCCATACTTCCAACTGCTAAATCAAATTCTGCAAAAAGTTAGAACTTCCACAACCCATATAATTCACATGACCCCACTGTGACCCAACCAGTCATGGTTAAGTGATCTTCTAGACCTGTTGATAGCTTAACCCAGGTCTCTACTTCACACAAGGAATCTTCTGTCACAACACAGGGGGGCTTCCACCTACACAACAGCCCACATATTCTCCATCTTCATGAATGGCTCATTTTAGATGATCTATCTGCCAGAATAAGTTATCAGGCCATGTTGCCAGTTGCATCATTCATGCCAGAACAGCTTTGACATCCAAGGTCTGTGATGTCAGGTGGAGGATCTTCTGTGATTGGTGCAGTAGGAAACATGTTGATCTGAGATGTCCCTCTGTAACTTCAGCTGCAAATTTCCTTTTTTTCTTTGATAAGAAAAGATGTTCAGTATTGACTATCAAGGCTATAGAGCAACCATTTCCAACACACTTAAAATCTCACAGGACATGGCATTTGGTTTGGATTTGTACCTCGCTGATCTCATTAAGTATTCTGAGCTGCCGAGACCTGCTGTCTTATAACCAAATGGAATTTTGTGTTTTGTGGTCTTTAACCAAAACCCCTTATGAACCACTGAGTGATGCTTCTTTTCAGGACCTCACACCCAAGACTGCATTTTTGCTTGCCCTGGCATCCATGAAGAATGCAGTGAGATTCATGTATTGTCTGTCAACACTGGCTGTCTCTGATTAAGTGTGAATTACAAATCCATTTCTCTCCTTTGTGAATCAGAACTTTTAGCAAAAACATCAGTTCCCTTTCCACTGCCAGTTGAGATCCCCAGTCTCAGTTGAATCTGTGCAGGGGATGAACAAGATAGGCTTTTATGCCCAATTAGAGTACTACACTTCAATCTTAATGCCTCAAAAGGGAAAAGGAAGGGTAGGAACATACTTTGCTTCCTCTTAAGGGCTCAGATGATATATTTGATAACACTATCTGATGATGGATTGTCACCACAGTCAGAAGAGCTTGTCAATCTATTACTGATAGAGACCTTTCTGCATGAAACTAAAAGCCCATGAGGTTTGAGCCATCGCTTTGTTTTGTCAAGTTCAACCATGTCTGACTTGGAGAATGATACTGTAGAACATAAGACTGTTCACAAAGTCAGTAAAATATTAACTTATTATAGAAAAACAAAACTGTTGAGACTAGGCTTGAACTTTTCCAGTGCATTTCACTCATTTGTTTTTTTTTTCTGTCTGAATTCTTTTTTTATATGATGTGAAAAGATAAAGAAAAATTTCCGAGGTATTAATATGTCCATTTTTTAAAAGCTGTTTCTTCTTCCCCACTTGACCACTTGATGATGATTTTGGACTTTGCACCTTTCATAGATTTGTCAATGACAACTTCAAAACTGTTCTGAAAACACAGTGAAAACTCTCAAAACCAAAAACCCTTGTGACCCAATGAAATTTTCAGTTTTTAGTGGTTTTCAGTTTAATGCGGACATGGCAGAAGTGATTAAATGCCTTTTTTATGCAAGCTGCACAAGATCATCGTCAGTACCAACCTTAATTATTAAGATAAAACAACCCTACATTATTTAAAACAAAAAAACCAAATGTTTTTCATGTGATTTGAGGGAGGCAGAATTATTTATGTGTGTGTGTGAGAGACGGGGAAATCAATTTTTACAATGAGAGAGAATATTATTATGAGAGAGCATCTGTGTGGGTGTATTAGTGCAAAAACAAGGTTATTAAATCCAGAGTATTAAATTTTTTTTTAAAAGTTGATGATTTCTACAAATGAACAGCGTCAGTTTGATAAATAAGCAGATGATTAGAAAGTTAGCAGATAAGCATAATCTTTCTTAACAGGCTTTTCTACAAGCATTTAGTTTTTAATAATTTATGTTAATGGACCTTCTTTAAGGTGCAAATATATCGGATTAGCCTAAATTGTCAGCTCTAAAATCTATTTGGTATTGTTTTTACCTGACATGCCCTTGGAATATTTCTGGGCTATTGACTCACCAATAACCCTACTACAGTATTTGCAAATGGCAAATATTCTAGCCCAGCATGTCAGGTGAGTGATTTATTTAATGCATGACTACTGACTATTTCTGGATCATAAATATCAACGTTTTTTTGAATTTAAGGAGATTTGGTTTTATAGGGGTTGTTTTAGTGGAAAGCTGAAATATGGTACTGAAAGTTTGTTTCGGTTTCAGAGTAGAGGATTTTTGGTTTGCTTGGAAAAAATGATGATACCGAAGAAGGAAACTGTAGGACAAAAATTTTTTCAATCTTTAGAATATTTTGCTATACTGGGGGTTCAGTGTTTCTGTGTATAGGTGATGCTTGCTATACACTAATTCAATTTACTTGCTTTCATTTTAATGCCATTTATAATGAAGAAATAACATTCACTTTGTTCCACTGAACTTGTTTTTATGCCATCACTGGCACCATGTGCTGTGACTCTGCACTCAGCTCAGGTACTAATTATATGTATTAATTTGTCTGAAAATTATGCATAAATAATCATTACTTGAAAACTTAGAAGTTTTATTTTCCCCAGAACTTTTCTTAATTTACAAGTATTCTGTGGGAAAACTTCATTTGATTTATGCCATAACCTCGGAATGCACCTTTGGCATAAATCAAGTGTCACCTCTAATTTGTTCAGTTAGTACATCCGTAAGAGTTGAAATTTTTAATGGCTCCACAAATGTTAAAGAAAAACCTGCACAGTACATCTTTGTACATTTTGCAGTTCAGTTTCTGATATATTTCTTCTATAGAAATGGAATATTGAAAAAATTATATATATATAAATATATATATGGAATATTGAAAAAATTAGTATAGTATTCTGCAGATCTCAATATTTTAATGCCATACATTTTTAGAATTCATGACAGTTACAGCATGATACCATTTTACAGTTTTTACTAAGGGCAAAAGTATTTATTTTATTATATGTTTTGTCAAGTTTGTACTTCAACCAGAGGAACATTTTGTATATATTTCAAGATCATTTTATGTCAAGAAGTTATTGAACCTCATTTGATATTTGATTTATACATTAACTTATTATCTTTGCACTAATTATCCAGATCCATTGGACCTCCAATGTTTCTATCCAGTGTGTAGTAAATGGGGATATTTTTATGTCCATCTGTCTGTCAACACCTTTCCTACCAGAGCATACACTCTCAAGCCATTCAAGATATATCTGTGAAACTTTGTTTTCCATAATGGAAACTTGAGGTCTATAGATGTGCCTTTTGCTAATTGCAAGTCTTCACTTTAGATATTTTAATACTTTGTCCATTTGTCCCTGTATCCACTTTGTTTCCAGTGAAAATTGCCAAAACTATTTAAGAAATGTCTTTGTAATTTAGTACATATATCGGATTTATTGTATAGATATGCCTTTTGCTTATTCAAGATTCTTTAGATGGAATATTTTTAATGTTTTGTTCATTTTTCTCTTTATCCATTGTCCAGACTTTAGTGAGTCCAGTGAAAAATACCAAAACCATTTAAGAGATATCTTTGAAATTTTGTTACAAACTGTGTTGATTTGCCTTTTGCTGTTCACAATTCTTCAGTTTCAATATTGTTAACGTTTTCATCCATTTGTTCATCCAGCCAGCAGTAAGCCATCACACTTTCAATTCTGGAGCAGAACTCCAAAACCATTCAAGATATTTTTATGAAATTTAGTACCAGTACACATATTTCACTAGTGGTCTCGATGTACCATTTGTTATCTTCTATCCACAGTTCTTCAGTTTCAGTATTAATATTTTTGCCCATTTGGCTGTCCATTCATCCATTATCCACACTTTCATTTCTGGTTCAAAACTCCAAAACAGTTCAAAGTATCTCTTTGAAATTTTGGTACATATATTAGGCTAGTTGTGCAAATGATGTGACTGGTTGTGCAAATGATGTGACTAGTTGTGAAAATGATGTGACTAGTGATGCAAATGATGTGACTAGTGGTGCAAATGATGTGACTAGTACAAATGATGTGACTTTTGCTATTCACAGTTCTTCAGTTGAAGTATTTTAATGTTTTTTATCAATTTATATGTTTATCCCTTCATCACACTGTCATTTCAAGAGCCAAACTCCAAAACCATCAAATATACATGTATCTCAATGGAACTTCATAAACATATTGCGCATTGGTCAGGATGTGTGTTTTGCAATTCTCAGTTCTTCAGTTTCACTATTTTTAATGTCTATCCATCAAGCACAGTAGCATACTTTTCAGGGCAAAACTCCAAAATCATTTTAGGTATCCTAGGGCAATTTTAAACCCATTTTAGACTAGGGATCTAGATGTGCCTTTAGCTATTTGGAATTTTCATTTTCATTATTATGTTTTCATCCATCAGTGTTTACATTCAGACATCTGTTAGTCACACTTTGTTTCTGGAGCAAAACTCTAAAGTCATTCAAGAAATATATACAGTGTGTGTGTGTGTGAGAGAGAGAGAGAAAGAGAGAGAGAGAGAGAGAGAGATTTACTATTCAGAAGTTGTCAGTATTGCTTCATTGTCATTTTTGGAGATCTCAGTCCAGATCAGCTGCTATGGCGTGCCCTTGGGCATGGCATTCATGTGATGTAACCTTCAAAGTGTTGCTGTTCTGTAAAAAGAAACCACACCAAAACCCATAACCTGCATACCTGGGGCGTATTTTTTATTCTTTGATAAGGTGCTGAGGAATTCCTCAAGACTTAAATCATCCTATTTTCAGCTAAAGACATTAGGACTTACTTTATTCTTTGATGCCTGTGGAATCTTCAGTGAAAAATTCATTTTTCCAAGCAGTAAGGAAGGTAATATAAATTCTCAATTTGAGAACAAAAGTTTTTACAGCCTTTAGTGAATCTTTGGACTGGTGAAAATTTAGAAACTAGTGGTACTTATCATTTGAAAATAATTTCATTTCAGATACCAGGAGACGGACTATATATGAATATCACAGAGTTTCCTTGGATATAAAAATTATCCGATCTAAAACGGTCATCCTTCTTCATCCCAAACCTAGTAAGTGTTATTTTTTTTAATATTTAAGTCGGACATTGTTATCAGTTCTTATGGAATTGTTGTATTTTGGACAGGATTGCAAAGCAAATCCAGCTTATGAATTGATGATGTCTGTCAGTCCATCTATCCAACAATGAAGTTAGGGTTATTGTAAGACACTTTAGCTTCATGGTTTGCAATATGGTTATTACACCATTCACAGCTTTGTTGTTCCTAATGTAAGCTCTACTGATCTTAGACCTGATGATATTATGGGGTGGCATGTCGTCCATCATCTAACGTCTGTCATCCATTGTCCACCATCCATTAGCACAAGTTTGTTATCACTACTTCTTCTAAATTACTTGGAGGTTGCCTTGAAACTTCACACACACACACACACACACACACACACACACTGCAGACTAGTTGGTCCTAAATGAAAATGATGCTGTGTGCACATCCAGTATGGCAGCCACGTTACCATCTTGAAAATGTTATTATCACTACTCTCTTTGAATGGATTGTCATATCAATATGTTTTCTTTTTAACTGAAAGACTTACTATAGTGTCTAGTAGAACCCAAAATGGTGTCAATCTGAAATCAAGTATGGCCACCAAAGAAGCCATCTTGAAAATCTTTATATTACTACTCTTCCTGAATAGAAAGTCACATCAACAGGTTTTCACAGGAAAATATTTTATCTAGTTGGTCTTGAATGAAAATGTTGCTGCTTGCACAGATTCTGACATGGCTGACACAGGGGCCATCTTGAAAATGTTGTTATTGTTACTCTTCTGCTATTGGCAGATCTTGATTTATGCAGTTTGTTAAAAGTAATCAGTAGAATAGTAATGGCATAGAACCTCCACTGACAGTGCATTATGCAATGGCAGATCAGGGTCTATGTTGTTTTGCAGCTGAATTCTACTTTTAAGTGAGTATATACAGTAATTGATATGAACACCCACCCACCTGCCTCCTGCAACTTTTGTTTCTTTGAATAAGCTTAGATCAAACATGAAATTTGTTCAGTACTGTGTAATGTTGATTCCATGTACATGTCATGATTTCATTTTGAATTTGACCGATAGCCAAAGAGGTTTTAATTGTTTTCATTTTTTTTCCAAGCTTGTAATATTGCAACAGACTGTGACACATGCATCAATCAGAAGACCAACTTTACCTGCAAATGGTGTGGTATCGTGAACAGATGTTCTGACAGCGTAGACTGGCATCGACAAGAATGGCTGGATAACGGCTGCCTTGAATATGTGAGTACAGTACTCCCAGTGAAAGTGGGGTTACCGTTATACTGAGGTATTGAAAAAATATATATACCCCATTTGACTATAGTATTTGCCTAGATGTTTTTGAAATCTGTTTGTTTTAGCAAATCACTGATGTCGTTATTAAAACCTCCCAAAATAGCATCTTTGACCTTTGTCAGTTGGAAAAATCTTCAACAAATCCTCTCCTTTTCAGAGTAAATTCATTAAAATCACAGCCTCTTATCATAGCCATACATCACAGTATACAAACGGGTTGATTATTGTTGTTGTCGGCTTTACACCATTTTTCAGATTATGATAGGCAATTCATGGTGGCCAGTATAACTGGTGGAGAAAGAACCAAAGAAAACTCGGGGAAGAACCACCGACCCATGAGAAGCTACTGGCAAGCTTTTCTCACGTACCAACATATATCAAGCCTGAGACTCAAAACCATGGACAGAGGTGATATGGCAGTGATTGGTAAAGGTGAGCACTTTAGACTACTTAGTCACCTGGGACCACCAGACGGTTTGAAAGATGGAGACAAAAGCTGGAGCTGCCATTACAACATGCTATGGCACCATCTTGAGCTGATTACCAGAAAAAGCCTCATTATTTAGTACTGAAAGCTTTAAACTACACTTCATTAAGCAACTACACTACCTCTTAAAAACAAATTTCATAGTATTTTTGGGACTTCCGTTTTACATTGAAAACCTTCTGATTCATTATAGTGAGGCATTTTATAGTAAGTGAGTGCTGCATAGCTATCATGTACATTGAATATTTGAAAATTATTAAAATGGTGAAAACTCTCAATTCTTTATTATCAGAAAGCTTAGTATGCCAGCATGGTAGAATCTGCTTAATCTGAACCCTGAGTATTAAGATATGAAGACTTCTTTATAATCTTACTGAATTTTTAGATTTAGTAAAATTTGTTAAATCTAACCCCTAAATATTCTAGTGTTGTGAAATCTGTCTGATCTGAACCCTAAACATTCTTGTATTGTGAAATCTGTCTTATCTGACCCCTAAATATTTAAATTTAAACAATGGGAACCTCACTGCTGTGTGATAGTTGGTAGTTGGAGTCAATAATTGCAGACCATATTATGTGCCGAACCATGTTACAGCAAGAATGATTTTAAGAAATGATAAATCATGTATCAAGGGAGGGAAAATAAGCAATAGCACCAGTCAAATGTCTGTATACTACCTCTCAATTTATATCAGAGTTGGATTAAATGGATGCATGTTTGAAGAAAGTTAATCATTGCTGTATAATTATGATGTTAAACAGGGTTGTCCAGCATATGGTCAGTGGGCCAGAATATGGCCCACCAAAGGTTTCTATCTAGCCCACCGGCTTTCCATAGGTTATGCTGACCGGTAAGTCATCTGTCACATGATCAAAATGAACATTGTTTGTAAAAACTGGGGTATATATAGTAGGTCTTGAAGAAACTTTGAGGATTTCCTCTAAATTCAGCAACTTTGTACTCTTTTTTTCTTTTTCTCATTAGGAATATAAAGATATTTGAAAGTTAGGTTCTGCTGTCGATAGTGTCTTATAAGAAGGATAATGTACAAAATCTCTGATGATAATTTTGAGAAATATAATGAAACTGAGGCCTGGTGCATAATGTGATTGGATGAGGCTTGAAATGGATTTAGAATTATATCCAAGAGCTACATTTTACTCATTTGTAAATATCTAATTTAATATAATATTCATATTATAATAATAATTCATGTTTGTCTTTTTAAACCAGATTCTTATGTCACTGTATAGTCTAAGTAAGGCAGGTGCTTGTGCAAGATAGGCAGATTTTAAGATGAATTGTTCAGAATTGGCAGTTACATTTTAGCAGAAGTTGGTAATTGCTGCTCCTTCTTCTCTACACGGAGGATTGCCATGAAACTACACACATTCATTCCAGTGTTTATTTGGCCCTAAATGAAAATTGTGCTGCTCAGACTTCTACTGGTCATAGCCCAGTAGAGATTATTGGATGGCCTCTTTTATGTCATTCATTGTCATCCATCGTCCTTCTGTTAGCACAAGTGTGTTACTGCTACACCTCCTAAACTGCTTGGACAACTGCCATGAAATTTTTTACACATTCATGCCAAGGTCTAGTTGGACCTTAGTACATAAGGTACTGCTCAGACATCCAGTATGGCTGCCATAGCAACCAGTTTGAAAATCTTGTTATCACTGCTCGTCCTGGAAGGAAAAACATATCAGCATGGGGTTTTCACAGCAAGACTTCATGTTGGTTTTAAATGAAAATGGTGCTGATCTTAAATCCAATGTGGCTGCTGTAGCAGCCATCACCTTAATATCAATGCACCTTCTAAATGGGTGGTCATATAAAAATAGTTATTTTGGCTAAAAGATGCTAGTTAAGCTGTACATGAAAAACATGCCAACTGATATCCAATATGGTCACCATGCAGCCATCTTGAAAATCTTGATTTTGCTATTCCTCTTGAATGGATGGTTATAGGAACATGGGGTTTTCACTAAAATACCTAAGGTTAGTTGGTGTTAACTGAAAATGGTGCCATCTGACATCCAGTATGGCCACAAAAGTGGCCATCTTGAAAATCATTATTGCTACTTTCTTCAGGACTAAAAGTTAAACGAACAGTGAGTTTTCACCACATGACCACTTCTGATGTCTAGTTGTTCCCAAATAAAAATGGTGATGATGTGACTTCCAATATCACTGATACAGTGGCCATAATGAAAATCTTTTTATAACTAATACTCAAAGATGTATGATCATATCAACATGAGGTTTTCCTAAAAAGATATCTAATTCAACTTAAATGAAAATGGTGCAGATCAGATATCAGATGTCTTGTTATCACTACTTCTCAACAGAAAGACAAATCATTATGGAGTTTTCACCAAAAGACTTGTTATGATATCTAGTTAGATTTAAATTTAAGTGGTACCCATCTGACCTCCATTATGTCTGCCATGGTGGCCATTTCTGAAAATCTTCTGCTGCTACTCCTAGACGAATGGCCATATTGACAGGTTTTATTATACCAAAACACTTCTTGAGATGCTTACTTGGTCTTAAATGATAATTGTGCTGATGTGACATCCAGCGTGACTGCCATATCAGCCATGTTGAAAATCTTGTTATCAATACTCCTCTTAAATGTATGTTCATAATCACAATATTAGGTATTCACCAAAGTTTGCCCTAATAGTCAATCTTAAATCCAATATGGCTGCTGCAGTGGCTGATTTGAAGCTCGTCTTATTGGTGAAAAAAAAAATCAGAGATGGTTTCAACTGTTAGAAGTTAAAAAGAAAAAATGGTCTTATCTTGAATTTGTGAAATTTTTTTCAACCCATAAAGCATCAGCCCCTTCAAAGGCCTGATGTTTCTAAATAAGTTGTACCATTCTGTTGACCCTTTCAGGTTTCTGGCTAATGTCTTCATTTTTACCGTGAAAATTAAAGTCATATTCCTATTGCATTACACTGAAATGTCTCTAAATAGAAATTTCATCATCATTTTGGATGTCCTTTCCACACCTAAAACCTTAATAAAGCTTACATTTGACATCCCCATTAATATCACAAATCTCATACAATCTGGAAATGTATTGGTCATGGTCACTGCTTAGTCACATTAGTATGGAGGATACAGCAAGGGCAGATACAGCAGCCAAAGTTATGCTGCAATCACCCATTTCTTAATGGAAAATTCAATACATTGACATCAAATCTTCTATCACTCAGCATGTTCTATATACTTGGCAGAATATGTGGAATGAAAATTCCACAAACACACTTTGGAACATCAAACCCATCCCCACATAAAGAATAATTCACAGACATGAACAGATATGCTGTGTCAATTATGTATACAACCCGTACACCTGACTGATGCATACCTCCATCTAGGTAAACCTTGACCTGGCTGCAGACCTTCCCAGTGTCCTCTGCCAGGAGAACACATTCTTGTCAAGTGTGTTGACTTTATCCGGTGAGGCAAATTTGTTTGATGTGTACTCGGATGAAAAATTTTGAAATCATGAAAAAACATAATAGTGATGAACCACCAGAGAAAAACTTGGATTTTTTTGCAGAAATAAGATTTATGTAACACATTACAACCCTGTATTCTAAAGATTTTAATATTTTTGTCCTTTGTCTTGCAGCTTGTTTATGCTTATTTTTTGGGGAGATTTGTTTATATTTATATATTTTTTAAACTTAAATTACAATCAAAATTACATAGCCCATATTATGGTGATACGACATTAAATCCTAAACACAAACACACACACACATGAATTCTTGATGGACATTTTATATGTAAATCTCAATATTTCATGTTTTCCCCTTCCCCTTTTCAAGCTTATGCACAACATTGTTCATTTACTCCTCTCTGTAAAAATATCACTTCACCAGGTGACCTAAATATGCAGTAAAACAATTTTCACCTTATGAGCCCAAAGAGTTGCTTCTTACCAAAAGGGTTGTTAACCAACTACTATGACGTTTCTGCGTAGCTAAAATGGATGCCAAACTTGTCAGTATGATACATAGGATACAAATCTTGCCAACTAACTCGGAAGTGTAGTTTGTAAACTCTGCTTGTATATTCTTCACTGAGCTACATGGCATATGACAAATATTCCAGTATACCATTAGACTGGGGTACAGGCAACTTAATGAGATGCCAAGGATGTGAAAATGATGTCTATTACAAATATAGAAAATATCACCAACTGAATTAAATTGATGCCTGATTGGTGATGATGAACCAGTCATTCTTTCAGTAAATTCTGAAGAATAATAGACACCAATTAAAAATGTAGACGATCATCAGAACACAGTGCATGCTTACGATTGAGAGACCGTGGGTATATTATGATATAGACAATATCACTGTCACTGAGTGTAAATAAATACTGTTTTTAGACTGGGGATGTCATTCACTGAATGTAATAAAATAGTATGTTGTGACAGCTGTATCATTATCACCTACACAGCATCACTGAGTGTAAATAAATACTATTTTAGACACTGGGTATTGTTATTACATACATACACCATCATCAAGTGTGAATACATGCTAGTTTTGGACATTGGGTATCTTTATCACACCATCACAACAGGCAAGTCCCAAGGTCAGATGTCATGGTCATTAGTATTTAAAAGGTCATGAAGACTGGTGTATAATGTGCCATGTGCAGAACTCATTTAATCCATTTTATCCTGTTTATCAATTTCAACTGCAGTGCCTGATTCCTGAGAAGCAATTCTAAATACATTGTGGTAAAATGGAGCATCATAGAGCAACAGCAGCAGAAATTGTGATGACTTTCACCATGTTTACTAAAAATGTTGTAACATTGCTATTTCTTTTTTAAAGTATATAAAACTTTGTATCTCTGAAAAGGTAATAAAATTTGCAACACAGTGAAATATGTTTTGTTATCATTTACCAATGTACATGCTCACAACTGTATTTTGAAATATGACTTGAAAGAAAAAAAGCAAATTAAAAAACTTGCCATGATGTTCAGCGAATCTTTTGTTCATGAAGATGAATGAAATGCTCCAAATAGTATGTGAATAAAATAAAGATAATTATATTTCTAGTATTTTGGTCAAAATTTGAAGTTTCTAGCACTGTTAGTTCAAAAGTTATAATAATTTTACTAAAATTGGACAACAAAACACCTGGAACAATTTGTTTACTTCACATTCTAGAACATGTACTTCTGCGTACAGTTTCTCATGAAAACTTGTCACAAATTAATCCTAGAAATCTTTCAGTAAGATAAAGGTAATTAATCAGTACAATTTTTGTCCAAATTTTGAAGTCCACATCATCACTATGTCAGTAATAACAATATTACTTTAATGGTGAATAAAAATGTCCACATCACATTGCAAAAAAGTACTTCATTTTTAAAACTGCCAATTCTACATCAGTTGTTATCTAAACATCAGCTTTTAAGCGTTTATACACCTAGTAATGTGTTTTCCCTGGCATTCGGTATGAACAGGGACATTGCATTCCCTGCAACCAAATTTTGTCACCCCTCTTCTCTCTCCAGGTTGAGTGGCCAGTGAACATTTATGACAGGTTTTTTTTCTGTCAAACATTTTTTCAATGGTATGTTGCACTGTTACTCTGGTAGGCTCTGGAACAAGTGCTGCAGCCTTTCCAGCTCTAGTGTCACCAACCAGAGATGCAACTAAGTCCTCCAGATAGCTCTGAAATGTTGGCCACATACTTTTGACTTTCTCTGGATTTGTGTCCCGTGCAATCACATAACGCATTATACGCTGAAGTTTCCATTAGGTAAAAGAAAATTTGACGCCACCATTTTTTTTACCAGTGATGAAGAAGATAGTACCCAACCATCTGGTCACAGAGATCTACTCCCTTCATGTTTTGCTGGTAATCTGATAGCATTTTGGGAACTTCAACCTGTTGCTGAACAGCCATACCAGAACGTCTGTTTACAAAGCCACGTGATGATGGGTCATGAAAATTTGACAAGACACAAACAGCTTTTGTATCTTGCCAAACATAAAATGTAAGTTCATCCGTCTGTGTGACTTTGTATTCATGTTTCTTCAGTTTCAGCTGTTTTGGCAGCAACTCTTTTGGCAACCTCTTCCTGTTGTTACAGACCGTTCCACAGGCCATCACCACTCTAGCATGCAAGTCTCTCAGTAAATCTGTACTTGTGTAAAAGTTGTCAAAATAGACTGTCAGATTTTTTCCAAACATGTGTGAGCAGAGATCCATTACTACTCTGTAAGCCAGCTCCTTTTCTTGCCCATCTTCTTTGCCAGTGTATACCTGGAATCTGTGCATGTATCCAGTTGAGTTGTCGGCCATATTCCATAGTTTCATCCCCCCCCCCCATTTTGTTGGCTTTGCCGGGAGATATTGTCTAAAAAAGTGTCTTCCTTCGAATTTTGTCATGCTTTCATCAATAGTTGCATTTGTTTTGGGTATAAAATTTGATGAAAATCTCTGGTCTAAATAATCCAGGTACCAACTAATTTTCTTTAATTTATCTGGTCTTCCATCTGGCTGAGGCTCTGCAGCTTGTTCTTCATTGTCATGGAAATGCAAGTATCTCCCATCAGATCAAATCTGTCACGAGACATGATTTTATTGAAGGATGTGACAAATATATACTTACTTTGTCGCCAATAATTATGTCTTGATGGAAGACGAATTATTCCCATGGCAAAATGTAAGCCTATAAAGGCCTTCATTGTGGGAATATCAACTGGCGTCCATCTTGGTGTCTTTGGTTGGGGGGGGGGATTTTTTCTACACTCCTGTTCAGCGTAACTGTTTGTTTCATCAACAAGTTTTTTCCAGATTAAATCATCCCAAAGTAACTCAAAGTAATGTTGTGCATTGGCTTCTTCTGGGTGTTGAACTGTTGCCCCGTCTATCAATTTAAATCGTGGCTGCAACCGAGGTGAAAAATCATCCCGGACCCATTCCTCTTGAAAGCCTTCAGAGTCAGCTTCTTTCTCCGAATCACTGTCGAAAAGTGCCATGCATCATCTCTTTCATCAACTTGATTCAATTCTAACCCATCATTTAAGTCAATATTATCATCAGAATCATCCATATCGTCAACTTCAGTGTTGCTACCCTCGCTATCAACATCTATGTTTACATCTGAGTTGTGGTCCATCATTTTATCGATCGATTTTCAAGCCAACAATATCTTTTCCAACCACGTTTTTTTTTAAAATTTCACTGCGCATGCATGATTTAACCATTTCCTGTGTTGGTGATGTATAACACGTGTTTCTAGAGATACTACACACATACATAGTAGAGTATGACCGTAGTTCGTATTCAGGATAAAATAGGATACTACAACCACAGGCGTATTCAGGATAGAATGAGGTATTACACCCGTAGTCGTATTCAGGATAAAATGGGTTAATTTACAGTGGCTTCTTCGATGGACTTAAATTGACATTTCTTAATCTCATTGAAACTGATCACATGATATAAATATTGAAACTGATGTCATGATATAAATACAAGTTCTTTATATTTTACTACAATAATGATTGAATTAACCTTACCTTTAGTTGATTAAATTGTGATTTTCTTCTATATTTATTAGTTGTCACATTTAATTCTAATTAACTCACTTTCTATTAAGCTGTCGTTGCTCTTAATTCATTAACCCTTAGAGATTTTTCTCATCTTCACCGGAAATGGGGGTAGGAAATGCATTTTGGGGGTGACCTCTAAATACATCCAAATGCTTTAGAGAGATTTTTATTTTCATTTAGCCGCATGCCTATGTGTATAAAAGATGTTTTCAACTGGCTGTTTTGCTCGTGCATGTGCAGAGTGGTAAAAATTGGACTTTTATCCTACTTTTTGCTAAGGCTCACCTGTCCCCATGTGCAGTTCTGAACAGTGTGTTTTAAATCTTAGGCCAAAAAGTCTAAAATCCGGATACAAACTCCATTTCCAAATATTGGTAAGTTTTGGACTGAAAAAAACTATTGGGTCTCAAAAATTAGGTTTTCCCCACTGTATTTTGTACTTCAGGTAGAAAGTCTACATTATTTGATATCATTGTAGAGATACATTTGTGTACTTTTCTCTAATACCACCCACTTTGGTGTATCATCAGTGATGTTGGCAGTACAGAACTCGTGAGTAGGGTACAACCGCATGAC
The DNA here is from genome assembly GCA_016617855.1 of Megalonaias nervosa. Lineage (NCBI taxonomy): Eukaryota > Metazoa > Mollusca > Bivalvia > Unionida > Unionidae > Megalonaias > Megalonaias nervosa. The sequence goes on from JAECUM010093278.1 coordinate 160,459, forward strand.
ACATAAACATTGTACTTGGGGTTGATCAGTTAAAAAGTCATTTTATCGGAAATTTCTTACAAATTGTCAAGGAAAGACTTTTTTAAAAATTTCAGGGTAATGTTAATGCACAAACGATCAGATGTGCAAGGAATGTTGAAATTTAGTGACATCATCAAAATTCACCCATTAACTCATTAACCCTTGGAGATTCTTTTCATTTTCATTTACATATAGAAACATCCAAACACATCTGCTTCTGAGAGGTTTTCATTTAGCCAGATGCCTAGGTATATAAGAAAAGTAAAAACTGGACTTCTTTACTAACGTGAAAAATAAAGAAACTTTGACTTCTTTGCACCATTTGTGCTCAGTTGACCTAGTACTGCAGCACACAGTTGTCAAGCTCAGCCAGCCATTAGTTGCACACTTCTGTCATGAAGTTGCATTGTTACATCATACTCAGCCAACCATAGGCTGCACACTTCTGTCATGAAGTTGCATTGTTACATCATACTCAGCCAACCATAGGCTGCACACTTCTGTCATGAAGTTGCATTGTTACATCATACTCAGCCAACCACTGGCTGCACACTTCTGTCGTGAAGTTGCATAGTTACATCATACTCACCCAACCACTGGCTGCACACTTCTGTCATGAAGTTGCATTGTTACATCGTACTCGGCCAACCATTGGTTGAACACTGTAAATTGAAATTGCATTGTTACATCGTACTCGGCCAACCATTGGCTGAACACTGTAATGAAATTGCAGTGTTACATCATACCCAGCCAACCATTGGCAGCACACAAAGTTGCAGTGTTACATCATATTCAGCATTACTGCTGGTTACATGTGTCTTTGTGCAAAACAATACCCCTTTCTCTCTGTGCATTTTTTGTAAAGAGAA